>JAYMSW010000517.1:0-21946 GCA_036897725.1 Erodium texanum | reverse complement strand
GGGATACCCGAATAGGTCAGCCCAGATTTGGAAGAAGCGTGGCTGGCACTGTCCAGACCTGTCTGGACCGCCAGATTAGCCAGAAACGCTGGTTCGGTTGTCGCGACGCCCAGTCTAGGAGATCACTCTTATGGATTTGATCAACATCGGATTTTTTTTAAATTTTAGTTTTAGTAATAGTTAGTTTAGCTACCAGCTGTGTTTGGTATTTTTGCCAGCGTATGTGTACATCTGGATGTATGTCCCAGCTTAGTCTGGGTAGGTTGGTCTCGCCTTTATGGCGATTTTGAATACCTAGCGTGATCAACTGATATCATGTATATCTGTCGGAATATATATTATTGGGGCAATCCTATCATAAAAAAAAAGTGTGATCATTTATAACAATTAATTTTTTTATTTTATAATTCGGAACGTTAACTTTGCTATTTTGCAAATCATGATGGTTATTTTTAATTGTCATTTAGTTGAACAAAAAATTAAAAAAAATTCGGTTGTTTAATGAAAATAATATTCTATATTTATAAATTACTCTCAACTCAAGCTATTGATTTTCATAATTCTAAATCACTTACTTAACATTTGGATAAAAATGATGATATTAAAGAGTTTCTATCAAATTCATTTACACATTTTTAGTCAGTTTATTAGTATATACATCATGAGAAAAATCATTTATATTTCGCCCTTCAAATAAATTAGAACTATTGTGAAAAGAGACTCATATGCAATTATGCCTTAAGATTGAGTCAGGGTCCTGATGTTACGAATGATCACACTTTAAAATAACCATAATGTATAAAATGACAAAATTAATAATTGTTAATGGTTACCCCTCGTAAATAACAGTCATGACCAGTAGAAGTGTGAAATATGCCTTTAAAAAAGAAGAATGATAACATAGGCTTACAAAATCTCCATTAATTGACCCCTAGATTTCAATTGGAGGCGCTCTCTTAATTGATTTGATCGAATCTGTCCGTGTACGGAAAGTCTCATGAGCTACCAGCCATTAACACATTTCACTCTTTTGTTATCTCCTCAAACCCACAACCCATCCTTCCATTCCAGGATCAATTAACCAAAACATCGTATTGTTTTCGCTTTTCGCAACTTGGGTTCTCGCCTGAGCTGCCAATTTGACCCTCAAATCCTCCGGTTAAGGAGAACACGGAGGCTCGGAGCCCGGCTCTTTTATGCATGCTCCGACGATGTGTCATCACGTCGATTCAGGAATCGATCTTCACTCTCAAGTCCTGAACAGAGTTTATTGCTTGTATTTGTTTGCTCTCAATATTCACTCGGATGTGTATGTGAAAACGGTACTTGCCAATCTAATGCAAGGAAGCTGTTCGACGAAAGGCCTCACAGAAACACAATTTTCGTTTGTTAGGCTTCAGAGGGAGGGGCTTGAGCTTAACCCAGTTGGTTTTTGAAGCTGCTTCTGAATATGGAATTGGGATATTGGATTGGAGTATGCATGAGTGCAATTTGTAAGCTTGGTCGTGATTCTAATGCGTTGACAATGCTAGGAAAATGTTTGATGGGATTGTCAATAAAGGCATTGCTTCTTGGAATTGGGTGTTGGGTTGCTATTTGGAGAGGCCTTGCAGGTCTTCTCTGACATGGGTATGCATTAAGAACTCGGCATAGAGTGGATTGTTATGTGTGTATCGCCTTCGCTTGATCTGTATGCCAAGTTTGGGGATATAGTGATGCCCAATTGGTATTTGATGAGATGTCCTAGGACAATGTGATTCCTTGGAGTTTCATGATTGCTTAGTACATTAAGAGTGGCCTGAGCAAAGAGGCCGTGGAGCTGTTCTGGGAGCTGAAACGAGGTTTTGTTCTTCCTAATCAGTTTGTAAATGTTAGTGTTCCACAAGCTTGTGCTTGAGGTTGAGAAGGTGAATTCATTGTCATGTCCTCGAGGTTGGTTTCAACTCAGACATATTTGTTGTGAATGCCCTTATGGATGTCTATGCTAAAGGTGAACTTATGGGGAACTCTATGACTTTGTTTCTGGAGCATGCTAATGGTGCAGAGCATGTTCATTGGTATGATTGAATACTATGTTCGGGCAATACACTATTGTTCTTTGTACTTGTGCACGTTTAGCGTCCTTGGAGCCTAGATTACATACCCATTCCTTGACTGTCAAAACCATGACAAGGAGTTCACCTTGAGGAAGCTTTTGGTCATGGAGGTGAAGATGGTTTGTAATTCTTCCTTCCTAGGTAATTACCGTAAACAATTATTCAAGCTAAATATACCTTTGAGTACATGCACTATTGAAATTTGAGGTATACTACCGTAACACATATCTATTCATTTCATTTATGACACATGCTCTGCAGCATTATCTGAGCTTCAATTTTTTCAAGTTATTTGTGTACTACTATTACTATTTAAAACAACATGCTCCAATGAGTTCAGACTCTGTAGCTTGATTGTGTTAATGGCATAACCTTTGCTAGGCTGTCATCTAGTTTCTGAGTCCATATATTTTGTGCTGGAACAACATTTGACGAAGTGAAGAACCTAGTACCGTATCAAATATGTTTATGTAACTTGGAAGAAGTTTGATCTCTATATTCAACATAACTGGTCCAGTGGTTATGCTATGTTTCGTGCTGGAAACGATCCACCGACTAGAACTTCCCGGTTACTCATTACTGCCACTCTCACCTAGAATTTTATCAACTATTTCAGTCTGCATTGACTTACCACTAGCAAACCCGTAACATATTCAAGTAGGAACCTTTCCTTGTTAAGTGATTTATAATTTTTGATACTTCTGGTTGCTTTAAAACTCAGCAACACCAATCTTACCTGTTCTGTTGCCCTTTTGTGCTTTGTACATGTGTTGAACTTTAGAAAGTAAGGGAAGGTTGGACTTTGAAACTTACTATATGTGAGATTCAAGTATGCAACTTTCTTCTTTTAGAAGTTTGTCTAAGGTTGACCCAACTACAATAAAGTCAACCCATTCTCATGTGCAGATTCATTTTCAGTAGCAGTTTCCTTCCTTGTTTGTTATTTTCTGGTACAGCTCTGATGATCTTTCTCCTCTTTCAGCTGCACAATTTTCCAAACCTTGTTGGACGATTCGTATACTTGGAGCTTGATGCATAGCAAGTATAGACACTGTACGAAAACTCTCTGAGGTGAGTGTGTTTTAAATAACTTCCAAAATATATGTCGTATTTGATAATTGTGATATGAGCTATGAATTAACTTGTCATGTTTTTAGTATGTTCGTATATGAGCTGTGAGAGTGTACATGTTCATTAGTGCACAATGTTTGGAGTCCGAGATACACACATACCCATTTGTATATATAGATAGTAAAACTAGACCCAGATCCTATTCTGTTCAAAATCAGATGAAGCACAAGATTTAAGAATTAAAATAGACTATACTGGAGTGTAAATAAACATGTATAAGAAGGGCAGGATGGGAATGCCAAAATATACATTACAAGTGACTCTCCAGCATGTCTCTCGTTCTCTGAAATTTTCTCTCCTCTCTTTTTTATTTTCTCCCACAAGCTTCCAAAGAAACAGAATCAATGGAAAGTGAGATTTGCAAGCTTTATCCTCTCCTCTGTTCTCTTTCTCTGTAGCTGCCATGGAGAACCAGAAGCTGACTCAATCTAGCCTCCTAAGCTTCATCTGTATCATCTCCTTTCATGTTTGCACAACTCATCTCTTCCTGATTTAACTCTCGAGTCTTTAGGCTGTCCAATGGCTTGCGTCCCTGCGAGTAGTTGTGCTCCTAGACATAGACAATTCGGTTGTGTTCTTCTTCTACCTCTAGTTTTGGGTCTTCAGCCATGATCATGGTTCCTGCAGCTCATCGTCACCTTCACGTAGCAGTATATGGTTCTGGTGTCCGAGGCTTTTTCTGTAATTTCACAACGGGGAGCAGCTTTCTTCATATGAACCTCGGAGTCAGAGAAGAAGGCGAAGGGTTTGGGTACAATTTAACTATACTTGGTAATTGTTAGGGTCAGATCATCGTTGAAACTATGTCTTATCGGCCTGATCATCATCAGGACGGTTCCAGAACTCACAGTGATGTTAATGAAGAAGAGGAAGCTGATCCACGAGATGGCGATGATGATCGGAGCAGCTCATGGCTCCGATTGAGCATTGGTGGTGATGCAGCTGTAACAAGTTTCAACAACATATCTGAAAATGCTCATCAGACCCGTATCTTAGATCAGACTACGGCAAGATCACCAGCATCAGGCGGCTGGGGATTGATCGAACCTGATCTGCTTTCTTCTGGATTTCAATTTGCAGTAGCTAATCAGTTCCGGTCGCCTCAACCTCATCTTCTTCAACACAATTTTACAAGGGTTGATTCTTCATTATCATTTTCAACTCGTTCTTCTCTAACTGGTCTGGGAATGGGAACATATTTTTGTAGACCCTTCCCGGTCCATGCCAGCGGGCCCAGCTCGGACATCAGAGTCATCGCTAATCCCCAGAGACCCCATGTTGGCGTTTGGTTTATGCTTCAAGCATCACCCATTCAGTATGTATGACCAATTTCTACCAATATTTATTTTCGTAATTTAATTAGTTAGAAAAGTTTCCTATAAAAATAAACAAACTAATCAGTACTATTCTCTAATGGGTCTTTGATTGATGTTGTAATTGGTTTGTGAATGCAGAGCTAAAGAACCATTACTTCCTCAAATACCAAAGAGCTACCTCAGAATCAAGTACTGCATTGCTTACATATTTTATCGGCTTTTTTATCATTACATATGTTTTGAAGAATCGTCAACACATCACATAAATTGATTTGTGTTGGTTTCAGGGATGGGAGAACGACAATTCGCTTGTTGGTGAAGTATTTGGTCAGTAAGCTTAGACTGGATAGCGAATTGGAGGTATGTTGTCGAGTCTAAACCATTTTATTTCAACTTAATCATATATTGGAATTGTAAGTTTGGACATGAAGTGATGGTTAATTAATTACATGGATAATGTTACTTGTAACATAACTTCATTTTCATGTTTTATGGTCAAAATATCTCACTAGTAAAATGAAAATAGTGTGACTTGAGAGAATAAGAATAGACATCAAAACTTGTTCGTTTAAGCGGTCAAAGACTTAAATTTGTAACATGGTGGACACAAATCTATCTAAACACATTGGATGTTATGGGAACAATTATATATATATATGATAGTGGGAACAATATAACTGAGAAGGTGATCTGTTTGTCCATTATTGGTTCCTTTGTCATAAATCAAAAACATCATATTTGAGTAATTATTAGGTGACAAATACATTTCTAGGTACATGCCCATATTGAATCTTCATTGGTCATTAGTGTCTATACAAAAAAATTGATGGACTTTTTTTTTGTCTAGTGGAGGAAATTAACGAGTCTTAATCTTTTCTTCATGTGTTCTTGTCTGTTAAGGATGTTTTTGGTGAGGTATTAGGATTTGGTAGGGTTCAAAATGAGAAATCTACAATAAGTTTAGAAATTCACCAACCACAATCCCCAGAATATTGTTGGACTAGGTTCACAGTTTCATTCATAATCATGATGTGCTGTTGTGAAAACAACATCCCACTTGATATATCATATGTGGACAAATTAAATGAGAAAAGCATACCCAAACTCAAAGCAAACTAAATCATCGTATATATAATATCTACTATACGAGTTGGAGATGTGCTAAATAAGCTGAAGTATATATACTCCAAATTAATCGAGTTGTATGAGTATTTAAATTTTCTCATTCATGTTATATTATAGGTGAAAGTTTGGGAAAATACAACCTATAAAAATTCATTTGATTCACCAATGTTCATTTAAGTGAAGTGGTTTTAGTAAAATCGTTTTGTTTTAACGTTGTAAAGAATCATGAGTAAATTTACTCAATATTATTCCCATCAAGCCATACATATAGATGAAGAAATACTAGTCATAACTTAGTAACTAGCCTGTAGCTCGTAGTTCATTTTCTCACACATGTTCTCATCTATCACTTGTATTTCATCATTCATGTCTCATTATTGCTTCAGCAATTGAGTAAGTGTTGATTCCATTTTGGAATCTCGCCCTCTCCATCAATAATATTTCGTTTTCTTTCTGATCAATTTTTTTTTTATGTGTTTTCATTATTCAATCATTATTTTTTAGGAAGACTGGTTCATGTCCCTTTAATCTAGTCTTTCATTCCCTTCCGTGGAGGAAAGCTGTGACACAAACATCTCAACATTCACTAATTATTTGTTAATTCGGAGACTCGATCTTTGTGAATTGGCATATCTAGTATCATATATCTCTAGCTATGCAGATATGCACGACACTACGGCAACCAAGTTTAGCATATTAATTAGTTTTTGAGGTCAACCCTTGCACCATTGTTGGGATGCATGTAGTGTGCCTGGTTTTGTTAATTAATCTCTAACATTCCATGAAACAAGGACATGTAATTAAGATTATTCCCATATATATTTTAATAAACAAATATGAATACCAAACAACCATATGATACTAATCCAATATATAAAAAACACCCAACATGAACACATCAGAATTATCTATAGCCTGCTTGGTTACAATTGTTTATCTATAGATCCCAAGCCAACCTCTTTTTCCATTATATTGTCATCCACGGCTAATTATTCAGTTACTTTTGATTAACACTAGTTAGCGACAATAATTAGTTAGAACTCACAAATTAACCAGTTATCTTTTATGAAAATATAAATGATATGCTAGTTATGTTACATGTAATGCAATGCATATCCACCATGTATAGAGACATGTCATTTCATAATCTTTCGTCATGCTTGAGACTTGTTCACCTCAGACCTGGTTGGTGTGCTATCCATGTTGTTCCTGTGAAAATTGTTTGAAATGATCGATCCTATATACTCAATGGCGCACTTTGATTTTAAATTTTAAAATACTCCATCATGATTATCCCAATATAATGATTAAGAGCCATTAAGACTTTACGACCTATGAATATAGTATTTAATTTCTGAACATGCAGTTTCAGAAGAAAAAAAGACATATATTGAGATAATTTATGTAGCTCATTAGTTATTGGAAGTTGGAAGCATATATTCACATGATGGTTGCTGGCTAGCTAGATGTACGTACATAGGGTTTATATTTTTCCTTGGAGGAAGAAAAAAGAGACGTCAAGGAGACATGCATGAGTTGGTGAGATAGAATCTTTTGTATATATTATATGATTTACGTGTACGCATCACAATATAATTTGATTGGTTAGTTCATTATTGAAATACGATTATTACAGATAGAAACGATAATGGTAAAAAAGCTACTGACAAAACATAACTTTAATTTATATGCATAAAAAAAGTATGAGAAAAGACTCAAGTCTACACTTTCATATTTCTTTGATTCCAAGTAAAACTATTTGTTGCTTTGCAGGTGCTGTAGTAAAGACTTTGATTGATGTATATGTTAATTTGTTATAAAATGACTTTAAACTATACACGTACTTTGCAAATTTTATAGAAATAGTTTTGCAATGCATGGACATGTGTAGAGATATGAGATGATTTATTTTAGGGACCATTTCTTGGTGTCTTATGTTATTGCTCCTAATCATTTTTGAGTTAAAACTAATTATATTTTGGGATTGATTGAGAAATGTGCAGGTAGAGATAAGATGTAGAGGGCAAGAGCTAGAGCCTTTCTTGACATTGCAGCATGTAAGAGACAATATATGGTACCCTCCAAATTCATCAAGAGATTTCACTTTGCTTTCACTCTCATCATCATCTTCCTCAACCACCTCCAATCTTGATCATGTCATGGTCCTCCATTATGCTAGATCCCTTTGATCTCTTTCAAAATGTTGTTCACATTATTTGATTTAATTATCTATTTTTTTCCTCCATACACAGCCACAAGGTGCATCCTTGTTAAGTTATTCAAACCTTTTTTTGGGTTCATTTTTGTTGGCTTATGTATATTATGGAGAGTGTATATTGGAGGATACTATAAAACAATGGTAGTATATATTGTACATGTGTAACAGTTTTATATTTATATTGAGCTTGTTTCTTTTTCTTCTTGAATGAAAATTTGCCACCAATATTATATATCTTCAATGATATACAAACTGATGATCGGATCGGGCAAAGGTCCTCGTATAACCAAGTCTAGGGAAATGAAATCCCACAACCCTCATTGAGTGAACTCTTGTATTGCATACAAGTGGATCTATCGTAAGAACCTAGCACGCTAATCGTGCCCTAAGGTCAAACCTAGTCTGATACTAAATATATTTGATTTTTCATGATTTTTGATAAATCATTGGACATGAACCTTCTTTCTTATCTTTTTTTTTTTTTTTAATTTTTGGAATATTCTTTCCTATATCTTAAACTGAAGTTTTTATTTGGAAAAAATGTCGTGTATACTATATATCGAACATGAAAATTATACATATTAAGAACTTCTCCGATACAAATAACCAGGGTTATTAAAGGGTGGAAAATGGTATTTCATAAGAGAGAAAAATTTAAAAAGTTTGGTTAATAAATTTTGTCAAACAAACAATGGGAATAGCCTAAGCTAGACTAATATGATTTTATTATTACCTTTTTGATATCTCGGGACACATGACATCACCCCATTGGTTGATAAAATTCATAGTAGGATCACCTTGAGCTATTAGCCGAACACTAGGCTATTAGCTTGGGCGCTTACCTAACAGACCGGACTATTCGTTTTCTCTATTAGACTAGGCTATTAGCCCAACAATTCCCAAAAAATGAGCCAATAGCCCAACTCGAATAGTCAACATTAGAAATGCTCTAACTATTAAGTGTACAAGACTAAAATTACAAACATCAAATTTGGTTAGAATAACAATTCTTTCAATTAGTTTTGAATTAATATAACTCACGTAACGTTTACCAACCAAGTTGGACCAAACACACACAATAAACATACATATAAGATAATTCAAGACAGATTAATAAATTATAAGTAATAAATGACTCTTTTATTAACGAACCCACCATATTTCGATCTCGGTAATTTCTTTTGAGAAAAGTTCCCGTTAATTTTATATATCAACCTGAAAATATACATAGTATTTGTCGATGTTCAAGGCAAAAGCCCTTACAAATCTAGACTTGCTGGAAATATACTTTCCGCAGTCAGCTTCTCACAAAGCATAGCTCACGTACCGCTTAGTGTCTAGACCTAAGTGAAAGGACTTGAAAACGCATTGAAATGCGCTAAGCAGACCAACGTCTGGGACTATACCAACCGACGTTGGCAATAAAACCAGCCGACGCTGACAACTTATTAACTAAAAACAGCAAAAACGTAACTAACAACTAAAACACATAACCTAAAAAACAACTAAAAAAAAGGCTTCCTCTGCATTGGACTTTCACGAATCAGCTAACTCCCAAGTAAGTCGGTGACGAATCTTGCAAGGCCGACGGATCAGAAAAAAGTTGAGCGGCGGCCAGGGCAAGGGCGGCGACAAGATGGGTGACAGCGAGGTGGGCGGGGAGGAGGGAGAACGTGAAGGCGACAGATCCAGGAGAGGCTACCATCGAGCGAAGATTAAGGCCGGAAAGGGGGAAGAAGCTGCTCTTCCCCTTTTCTAACAAGCGACAACTAGAGTTTCCATCTCTCAATTATCCTTTTCCGATCCAAGTAACGAGAGAGAAATAACTTGAGAATTGAATGATATTGGAGTTCGATAAGGAAAGTGCAGCGATGTAATAAACTAATGGCCCACTAGGTGGTTATTGGATATTCGACTACTGGGCTCTAGTTGGGCCAACAAAGCCCAATTTAGATCAAGTCATCATTGACCCATCATTCTACTGATATTATTATTTAATTCATTTTTCTTTTTAACGAGGTGAACCGGTAACTGGATGGACCAGTAACAAATAACAGTTATTGCAACGACTTCCCACCCAGTGCCAGTGGTGAGTGGACTTCGTACTACCATACCAAGCAAGTTTCCTAGTACGTACCCAGTGACATACCCTCCATCGGTTCGCTGACGTGTACGGTCCAGATTCAAACTCCGCGCCATCCTTTCCGATCCTATATCAAACTCTACCTTTCCTCTTCGTCTCTCCCAACGTTCTCCTCTAAAGCCGTCTTCGACCCGGATTGAAATCTGCCCTAATTTCAGATCAGAGCTCGATCAATTTTTCCGAGTTTTGATTCGTCCATCGATAATTTATTCTGTTAGGTTTTCAGTTTTGTTCGCCGTGAATTTATCAGATCGTTACCGAAAAACAGAAATCGAAATCGTGTTACTCTAATTATTATTAATTCTTCTGTTCTTGCTGTTGTGGTATCTTGAACGGATTTTTGTTAGTGGGGCTGAATAATTGATTTGGTATACATGCTCGTATCTGGATCAAATTGCTCTGAGTGGAAGTTTGTGGAGGAGATTGGTCTAGGAGGAGAAGGCGAAACCCTAAATAAGATGGGAAGGGATGAGAACGAAGGTGAAGATGTAGAAGAAGGTGAAATTTCTGATACGGCTTCTGTGGAGGAGATCACTGAGGAGGATTTTAAGCAGGAAGCTAAGGTTTCTCCGAAGTCCGGTAATGTTTGGACGACGCAGAACATGTACAAGTATTTTCCGGCGGCTTCGGGTTTGTATAATCTGGCGTGGGCTCAAGCTGTGCAGAACAAGCCTTTGAATGATATCTTTGTAATGGATGTGGATGATGATGATGATGATGAGAACTCGAAAGAGTCTTCTGCTGCTTCTGTGAACTGTGGTGGGAAGATTGAGAGGGTTGTGATTGACGATAGTGGCGATGAGATGGATGTTGAGAAGGAGGAAGGAGAGTTGGAAGAAGGAGAGATTGATTTGGATTCGGAGCCTGTTGAGGAAGAAATTGAGAATGGTAACAAGATGAATGTGGATGGTTCAGAGATTAGTTTGGTGGAGGATGAGGATTGGGAGAAGCAGGTGAAGTCGATTGGAGAAGAACTGGAGAGTGTTACTGTAATTGATGCAGAGAAGTAAGTGAAACTGATTGATTCTGAACTGATTCTTGTTTGATTTGGAGGGTCTCATTCTCAAGGGCATAATTTAGACTGACTAATTTGTGAAAATGGTGTGCTGGACTGATTTTTTTGTTGTTGGTTTATTTGTTGCAGATCATTCGATAGGGCTTGTTCCCAAGTGCATAATTCATTGGAGAAGTTTAATAATTTGGATTTTGGAAGTAATGCTTCCCAAAAGGCGCATCTCATTCAGCTTTTGGGTACTGCTATTGAAGTTGTACATTCAGTAAGGCACAATTAAGACTTCTCCAGTCCTTACCCTCCAATCATATTAGTTTGGGATAACAGGTTTTTGTGTTCTAGAGGCTTAACAATTGTTGTTTGCAGGTATTTTGCTACATGGACCATCACCGAAAGGAACAGAACAAAAGAGTGTATTCACGGTTAATTTTTAACTGTCCTCTGCTAAGTATTTTGCCTCTATGAATTTTTGTATGCAATTGGCTTAATCCTGCTTGTTGTTGCTCTTCTGGTCTCAGGTTACTTTCTTTAGTGAAGAGCAAAACTCCTCCTTTACTCTCTCCTGACCAGATGAAAGAGGTGCTGTCTCATGCCGCCTACCTTTTTATATGAAGGCTTTGTTTGAGTTTTGTTTTTCGATTGGGCTGTATGTATTGCAACCTAAATATTTCATTTTTTCCAGATAGAAGTGGCGATGACCTGTCTGGAACCTCGGGATGTTTTGTTGAATATTGGAACCTGTGGTATAGATAAAGTAACACAAGTCAATATGAAGGATGCTGATATGGCTAATGAAGGACGTGGTTTAACTTCTGGTGGGAAATTGCCTTCACATTCTGTAGCCATGGAATCATTAGTTGGTAATAAGCCTAACATGTTACCTGAGCTTCAGACACTAGGACCATCTAATTTTAGGGGCAGAGGGCTGTTGGTTCCCCTTTTAGACCTTCACAAGGATCATGATGCAGACAGTCTTCCATCTCCAACTCGGGAGGCACCACCGAGTTTTTCGATGCACAAAACGTTATCTTTTGGAGATGGAATAGATAAGATGGAGCCAGCCAGACCTAAGGTGGCACATAATCCACAAAACTCTATAATGCATCCTTACGAGACTGATGCTGTCAAAGCCGTTTCTAGCTATCAGCAAAAGTTCAATCGGAGTTCATTCAATATGTATGACAGACTTCCAAGCCCAACGCCTTCAGAAGAAAGTGACGATATGGGTGGTGATGTTGTTGGGGAAGTTTCCAGTTCTTCCACTGTGTGTAGCTTCAAAACTCCAACTCCACAAACTATGGAGAGACCAGTTGTCTCTTCTGACATGGAAGGTCTCAGCAATCAAGGGCAGGTGACTGCTGGAAATGTTGCACCTCTGAGTTCTTTACCTAACTCAACCATGAAATCTTCGGCAAAGAGTAGAGATCCTAGGTTGCGATTTGCTAACTCTGATGTGAATCCCAACCAAAGACCCTTGGTTGTGGCACCTAATGCTGCCAAATTGGATAATGCTGTTGGAAATTTGAACTTTAGAAAGCAAAAGACTTCTGATGAGCCTATTATGGATGGTCCTGCACTGAAAAGGCAGAAGAATGGGTTAGAAAATTCTGGGTTTCCAGCAAATATAGAATCCTCATCTGGAGCTGGTGGCTGGTTAGAGGACACTGATACAGTTGGGCCTCAGGCAATGAGTAGAAACCTTCTGGTGGGGAAGGTTGGAACTGATCCCAGGAAAATAAATAAAGGAATAACCTGTTCTACTACTGGAAGTGGGAATCTAGAGGTGGCATCTGGTGAAAAAGGTCAGGGGCCAGCTATGGGTACTAATACAGCTGCTTCCTTGCCTGCACTGTTGAAGGATATTGCAGTGAATCCGACTATGTTATTAAATATACTTAAAATGGAGCAACATAAATTAGCCAAGGAGGCTCAGCAAAAGCCTTCTGACCCTGCAGAAACTAAACTTCATCCTGCGAACACAAAAACTGTGTCGGGAGCAATTCCTTTGGTAAATGTTGTTACCCCATCAAATGTATCTGGACCTTTTCAGAAACCAGCACAATCACCTCAGGTCCCTTCTCAAGTATCTCACATGGTGAGCACTTAGCGTAATCTATATTTGGAGATCCTGGAATGTATCACTTACTCTTTTAACGCTAACTCTGTCAACTCCCAGCTCATTTTGCGAATGTTGATAATGCATTTTCCATTTCCTTTGTTCTTTTTCACGTGCCTTTGCAGTATTATTTGTAGAATGTAATGGTTGTAATGAACCTAAACACTTTGTGTTGTATGTGGGTATTATAATGGGTTGTCTGTAGGTCTAAGACTTTTTAATTGATAGTCTGGGATATTATGACTGGGTACAAGTCAATAAACTCTGATTTGTTTGCCTCCTCTGTGGCTATATTTTTAAAGTAACATTATTTGGTGTTAGCGCTATTGGGCATTTTATAGATTTCAATTTGCATCTGTAAGTCTTTCTTGCTACTTTAAAGTAAATTATTTTGTATACTCATTGACCTATCTATCCTGCAGAATAAGTCTGGAAAAAATTGTATGAAGCCCCGTGATCCTCGCCGTTTTCTCCATGGTAACACTGTTAAGAAGAGTGGCAGCTTGGGAGCTGAGCAGATAACAGCAAAAGAATCACCTACACCAAATATCCAACAAGTCAAGGACAGTTTGACTACTGAAAAGGCAGAGGACCAGCGAGATATGAAGCTAATGCCCCACACATCTGTTGCTCCGCCAGCTATTGCACATGAGTTTACCAAGAATCTGAAAAACATTGCTAATATTGTGTCTGTTTCTCAAGCATCGACCAGCCCAAGCCCTCAAGAAATTCCTCAAAATCTTTCTGCCCAACCATTAAAAACTAAGTTGGATAGAGTGGATGCAAAACCTGTTGTTGCAAACTCTGAAAACCAACAAAGTGGGGATGGTTCAATTCCTGACAGCGCATCAGGTCCCTCTCCACATAACTCGTGGGGAGATGTTGACCTTCTATTTGAAGGATATGATGAAAAACAAAAAGCAGCTATCCAAAGAGAGAGGACAAGAAGGATAGAGGAGCAGAAGAAAATGTTTGCTGCACGCAAACTCTGCCTTGTCTTGGATCTGGATCACACACTTCTTAATTCAGCAAAGGTATTGTTGTATTAATATAAGAATTGGGCTTTACAGTGACCAACCCTTTGCAACTATCATCACTGTAAATTGGTTCAATCTTTTCAGTATGGAGAAGTAGATCCTGTGCATGACGAGATCTTGAGAAAGAAAGAGGAACTGGAACGTGAAAAGCCGCATAGACATCTATTTCGCTTTCCTCATATGGGAATGTGGACGAAATTGCGGCCTGGGATATGGACTTTCTTGGAGAGGGTATTTTTTTGGGTTATATTTTCGTTTTGTTAGCGTTTGACGATCTTTTGGCGCTTATGTTGAATGTGAAATACTAATACAACTACTGTTGGGATTGTAGGCGAGTAAAATTTTCGAGTTGCATGTTTACACAATGGGAAACAAAGTATACGCTAAAGAAATGGCAAAAATACTCGATCCAAAAGGGACTTTGTTTGCCGGAAGAGTTATCTCAAAGGGCGATGACGGGGAACCTCTTGATGGTGATGATAGGGTTCCCAAGACTAAGGATATGGAAGGGGTTCTGGGTATGGAATCAGGTGTCCTAATTATAGATGATTCCATTAGAGTCTGGCCACATCATAAACCTAACTTGATAGTTGTAGAAAGGCAAGGCTACTATATCTCTTAAAAGTTGGATATCCTATCCATCATTTCTTGTGTCTCTAGAAGCTCATCTTGGAACATGTAAATGCAGGTATACTTATTTTCCGTGTAGTAGGCGCCAATTCGGGCTTCCAGGTCCTTCACTTCTTGAGATTGACCATGATGAGAGATCCGAAGATGGGACGATAGCCTCCTGTTTAGCGGTGAGACTTTAGGTTCAAATAGTTGAAAAATCGCGATTATAATTTCCCTTCCTGATTATTTGTTCTTTTTCCTTAAAAAAAGGTCATAGAGAGAGTCCATGGGAACTTCTTCTCACATCCATCCTTAGAGGAGGTAGATGTTAGAGCAATCTTGGCTTCAGAGCAACAGAAGATTTTGGCCAATTGCCGTATAGTCTTTAGCAGGGTTTTTCCTGTTGGTGAAGCCAATCCTCACTTACATCCCCTGTGGCAGACTGCTGAACGGTTTGGTGCTGTGTGCACCAACCAAATAGATGAACATGTCACCCATATAGTTGCCAATTCTCTCGGGACTGATAAGGTAATTTTAATTTGACCCTTTGGGCAAGAGAAATCCAAAGCCTGGTGTTCTTTTTATAGGCCCCTTGTCCTCAATGTGGAAACACTACAGATCAAATGTGGTGATTTTTATGTGATGTTAGAAGAGTAGGAATGAATTTTATTGGTTTTGAACAGGTGAATTGGGCTCTTTCCACTGGAAGATTTCTTGTTTCTCCATGCTGGTGAGTAAAACTTGTTATAATCTTGTGAGTTTTTATGATGTTCTTTGAGCTTGATATTCTTTATCTTCCTTATGGCAAAACAGGGTGGAAGCATCGGCTTTACTATACCGGAGGGCGAATGAGCAAGATTTTTCCATTAAACCTTGATCTGTCACAATACCCTTGTTGAGACAGTCTTAATCCCGACCTGGTAAAAGTAATACCGGATAGATATACAACAAGAGATTGAAGTTGGGACGAAACATTGGGTTAGGATTATCCTGTGCAGGGTTAGGCTATCCCTGTAGTGGATGGGGTACAGATCCCCCATTATATAGACCTGCACTTCAATTCGGACTTACAAATAACCCTTGGTTTGGTTGGAGTTGGATAATTTATCCTTGCACTTCAAGACCTGATTCTTGATGATATGCATACCCTTATGGATAATCTTCAGAGGTGAGCTGAGGACAAGGTACAAAGTCAAGGACAGTAATGGGGTGAAAACTCGAGTCCAATCCATGTTGAGTAAGGTCAAAACTTAAAAAGGTTAGAGAAAATGATGGATTTGGGCTGTTTGTCAAATGTGTTGTTAGTTTTGTGACTTTTAATTAATTGAAAGGTGATCAAAATGGGGTGGGAAAGGGAAACAAGTATCCAGTCCATTTTTGTCTTTTGGTTCTTGTTCAGTTTTCTACAAAATAAGCAATCAATTAACTCAGATGGGATTGAAATGGAATGATGCAATTGACCAGTTATGCTTATGCTTTTTCAAGCAAAGCTGTACACATGAATTTATACTATGAAAATCACCATTTTGGCTTCTTCTTACACAAAAGAAGACATACACATATATTTGTAGGCTCACATGTTCCTTTGGTTTTCAGAAACCAGCCAGGTACTTTACGTTTTACAAACAGTTCATCGTGAATGATTATACCATTCCTAAAGAAAGAAACTCTAAAGTCCAATCCAACCTATGAACCAAGCTACTTCAGTGGGTTTGACCACATTTACATTTAAACTTCTTCAAAGGATTAGTATAGCCTGTAGGTGTAGGACAATAGAAAAACCCAGTAGTGTTGTGTAGGTTTGGGTAATATATAATGGAAAGAAACAAAAGAGTTGGCCCAATAAATGTCATATCTACCCCTAGAAAATGACCCCATATAGATTGGGTGTGGCCTTAGATGCCCAAAATCAACAAGTAAGCTCTCTTATGCAAAAGCAGCAAAAATCCCATTCATTTTGATGTTATGACCTAATTAATTAACATACTTAAAAGTCTCTTTGTTTTCTAATCAAATTAGACAAAACTACAAATCTTCTCCCCAATTCCTAAACTCTTCTTTCCTCATTGATTGACCCCATTATTTAGTTATTTATATATTTATTGCTAGGTCTTATTTTTTTATGAGAAACACGAGGCAGGCAGGCAAAGGCAATTAGGCTCCCCTCTTCCGTTACGCGGTTGCCTCTGTAACGGGCCGTTCTCCCAAACGCCGTTAAGATCGACCTACCCGTTTCTTCGTCACGTGCATCATAACGCATTACTCCTTTTTTGACTTTATGATTCTGGAGCAGGTCCGCCTCAACCCCGTCGGCGGCGCCGCCGCCGCCGTCGAAGCTCGATTGTCTCCAGTCGACGATGACGTCAGCAGAGCTCCGAGGCTGCCTCGCTGGACGAGGCAGGAGATCATGGGGCTCATACAGGGGAAGCGGGTCGCCGAGACCCAGGTCCGGAGGGGTCGCGCGGCGGCAATGGAAATCGGGGCGTCCAGTCCGGCCGAGCCCAAATGGGCCTCCGTTTCTTCCTACTGTAAACGCCACGGGGTGAACCGCGAACCGGTCCAGTGCCGGAAGCGGTGGAGCAATCTCTCCGGCGATTATAAGAAGATCAAGGAGTGGGAGGCTCAGGCGAGGGACGGTACGGAGTCGTTTTGGGTCATGAGGAGCGATTTGAGGAGGGAGAGGAGGCTTCCGGGGTTTTTCGATCGGGAGGTTTATGATGTCCTCGACGGAGCTCCCGGTGCTTCTCTGGCGGAGCCGATTCTGGCTCTGGCTACTCCTCCGCCGGCTGCGGCGAAGGAGGAGGTGGTGTTCGATAGCGGTCGGAGCGCGGCGGAGGAGGAAGGGTTGTTCTCGGACCAGGACGATGGTGATGGGAGCCCGCTGAAGGAGATTCCTGCTCTCATGCCAATGCCAATTTCATTTGCAGGTGACTGATCTAAAACTGAAAAGATTGTAACTTGATATGATTTTTATCACCAAATGGATTTTAATTCATAGGGATCTGTGTATCTTCCTTTAAAAACGACAACCCATTCTGCATAAAACATATAAATATTGTTTTTATATATAATTCTTGTGGGAATCTTATATTATTATATTCAAAACGGTTGGTCTGAGTTTTTCAGAGGATCAATATAATTTATTTATTTTTGAATATGGAGATTTATACATGTTTGGTGTTAAGTTGGTGGTGAGATTTGCAACGGATGTGATTCTGGGTACTAATTTGGCATCATTTCTTGTTGTATCTGGTCCTGGTGTCAGAGACAAGAGGAAGAAGAATAGTCAAATTTGAGTGTGATATTGTTAGTTTTTACTGATATCTTTTATGTTACTGAGCTCTCTATTGGTTATGTTTTCCATTAGCAGATAAGCATTACCGACCAATTCCAAGGCTATCTCAAGCTCACAGTGATCCAAGACCCTCACCTTCTCAAGCTCAAGGTAATGCTACCATGCCAATCTTTAAACCAACACACATTTTGCTGTTTTCTATATTTTTCCCTTGTCTGTTACCAGGCATTGGTGTTTTCACCTACTGCAACATGGCATTAGGAAATAATATTAAAGGGATTTGAGTTTAGTAGCTCTCTGTTCTGGTGATATGGTTATTGAGATTTGCTCTCAATGGTTTGTTTTGTTGCACATTGTTGCCAGCTTGATTTTGATAGCCAGAGCTTGGTGGGTCACTTTTTTTTTAGAGTTTGGCTTACCCTCCTCTAGATCGTGGGCTCAAGTCCAGGGTGACGTTTGTGTGTGTATCTACATATATGAACCATACTTTGGTTATGTTTATGAATGTACTTGGACCTTTCTTAAATTCCATTTATTGGTTATGTTTATGAATGTACTTGGACTTTTCTTAAATTCCATTTATTGAGCTAGGAACTCAAGACTATAGCTGGCTGAAGTCCTTGAATATATGTCTGTAGGTATACATATCATTTTTTTTGGGGTACCTTTGGTGGTACTCAATGAATCAAGTATAGTTCCTGATTTAGGCTACCGAGATTGTCATGGTATCTCCTTTCTGGTCTTCACTAATACCTCTGGTTTGAGATTGGTTACATTTTGTGGCACGCCATATTTTCAACAGCATGCCTACTATGACTTCATTGCTCATATAATTTTTATCAACACCATTCTCAATATCCTAATCTGATGTTGAAAATAAAGCTTTACATATAGTGAAAATCTGTGTGGATGAGTTTCATAATTGATAACAGAATCAGAATAGTTACTTGACTATAAATCCACACCTTTGCTTTGGTTTGCAGGAACACCAAACCAGAAGCCGCCGTTCTCAGCTCCTGAAATAGGATCCACTTCTCAAGATGGAAGAAAAAGGAAGCGGGCTGCAACAGATGGGGATGAGGAAGCGACCAGCCTCCAATGTCGGTTAGTTGAGTTGATGGAAAGGAATGGCAAAATGCTGAATGCCCAACTCGAAGCCCAGATCACAAATTTCCAACTGGAACAGGAGCAGCGAAAAGACCATGCTGATAGCTTAGTTGCTGTCCTAAGCAAGCTTACTGATGCCATGGAGAAAATAGCAGATAAATTGTGAGGAAGGACAGTCGAATTAGTGTATATAACACATATGTGCGACTGTTGATGGGAGAGACAAGATTAGAGGCTTAAGCATTGGTGGAATTAATTTTTTTTTACAGGTTATGCAAAGGATCATTAGTTTTCATTCAAAACTGGTTTCTTCTAGGTTTGCTTATCTTTAGGGGATGTCCACAGTTATTTCATTTTACAGATTTGATATACCATATAGGTTTGATACTGATACATAATAAGCACAAAAGTTCTCAAATGTGAACTCAAGTATATTTGAATAAACTAGCTTATCATATAAAGCCTCATCGGGGTTGTGATCATTTTGTATTTGTTTCTCCTTTCATGTAACACAAGTTCTATGCTCTTTTTGTTGTGCTTTATCTGGAAATACTTGTACAGTGTTCTAATTATCTCCAAATGGAGCTTTAGCAGGCATTGATACAAAGACTTGATCGGAAAAATCTCTATCCTTTCGAGACAATGTGGTAATTATACATCAAACCTGGGTTCTATAATCTCCACTCATTAAGAAACTAAACTAAATTATAGTACAAGTATTTGGACATAGTTCCCTCACAAAAAGGTACAATTATTCCATAAAAAAAAACTTGCTGACACAAAGTTACGGAAGACGGATATGATCCACAACATCATGAATCTGCATCTAACCTCGATACTGTTCTATATCTGCGATCCGGCTTCTGAATATCATCTTTAGTAGCTGCATTGGTTTCTGGTACATCAACCGTTACACTAGCTTCATCCTGCTCAATTTCTTGACCTGCTATTCCAAGAGAGTGACGTGCTCTTGTTGCTCTGTCCTTTTGGTGCCTTACCTCAATGTCAATGCCATTAGTTTCTTCATTAGCATCATCCTTCCCCTTCTTCTTTGGAATAAAAATTACCGGTTTTGGAAATTCAGCTGAAGCATGGACCGGTTCCTCCCCAGACTCGGTTGGCTTTGATCTTTGGGTCTGCTTAAGGAAGTCCGTACGAGCTTCAGCATTGGATTCTTCATCAACATTAGATGAATCAAAAGCGGAATGTTCGTACTTCAAAGGATTCAGAATGTAGTCTAGAACTGAATTAGTATTTTGGGCCACCACATCCCCAAATTCACCATCATCTTTGCAGTCATGGTTGAATCTGACACGTTTCTGTGACTTAAAAACTGTATCACTGCCTTTCCTTTTCAATATAGACCTTGGCTGGCAACCATTTTCAGATGTTTTTGGCTTGGGAAGATTACTTGTTCGGGCTTCATGCTCATCTTCTTCAAGCCTGACTTTGGCAGCCAAGTGATTGGCACGGGGGTCCTTGGTTTTGGGAAGCACATTGTGTGAGTTCAAATAAGAGCCATGATCAGTAACATCTCTCATGTACAGGCGATCACCAGCATTTTCTCTACCCAAAGCCACTTTATCATATTCATCTTCCTCTTCCTGAAGATTAGAAGGTACAAAAAAAGTTCAGTCTCTAATAGGGAAGCAACCACCAAGTTGGCAGAGGGAACATTATTCGAATACATGGAAAAAATAAATGTTTACCGAGTGAATGTATAAATCTGTCCTAGAAAGCATACACAAATTATCACAGGTCAAAGCAATAAAAAAGCATAAATAATTGCATAGACTAAAGATAACACGAAGTTAGCATGAAATTAACTTCAATTCAAGAAAGGATTATAACTCAGGACTCCATGTATTCAAGCACGATTAACATAATTAGGATAATAGTTCATCTGTTAGCATGCCATTAATAATGTTAGTATGGGAATATTATTCTTTCCCCTTAACAAAAAACAAATAAATCTTATGTGTTTGTACATTTGGCCCAAGGTTCTCCTCTCACACATTTACTGTCCACATATCCCTAATCTCCTAGTATGTAAATTTCGATAAAAACAAAAACAGTTCAAGTGACTATTCTCATCTTGCAGAGTTGCACTTCCATTAAAGCTTCTGCAATGTTATATACAATAAACAAAAAGGTATCACCTCTCTCAAATACATCTATAAACCTCATTACATTCAAAAGCACTGAAGTCCAAACCAGATATATGGCTCTCAAAAACACCACTTCATTTCCCAATCAAATATAATAGCCAAACAGAAGTTTTCGTGTTAATCAAATATAAAAGGTATCACCACTTCATATCACATTCACCTCTAGCCAATTCGTTTAATTCTTCCCAAAATATGTCATATGATGAATCAACCAAATTTAACCCTAAAATACAATACACAATCAAATATAATAGCCAAACAGAAGTTTCGTGTTACTCTATGCATAAACATATAATCAACACAAAATCGATTAATCATCAAATAGTTAAGAGGAAAACCAAACTATCACCTCGCGATCGAGAGTAGGGTCCAGACCTATCGAAGACCTAATCTCCCAATCATCGGTACCGTCCTGCTCATCGCCGCCGTCTCCGAGACCCTTCTTCAGATGACTCCGTGAACCATTCCGATCCTTGGGCATGAAACCGTCAAACGAAGAAGAGATCGGAGTCTCGTCTCTCCCGGAGATGTCGGTGTCCCGCCTCCATACTCGCCGCTCGACGGCGTCGT
>JAYMSW010000516.1:0-21958 GCA_036897725.1 Erodium texanum | reverse complement strand
CAAAATGAATCTTCATTGGAGCTCCGATGCCGGGGCTGAGGTCGGAATCCCAGTCCACGGTTCATCGCAGCCGATGCTCATGGGGGGTGCCGGGGCCGGTTAATCGACCATGAGCACCCCTACATGTTAGATTATATCTGTTTTTGTTTTTGATTTCTTAATCCAACTCTATTTTCTTTCCGTTTTGTATGTTTTTGATTTCTTAACCCAATCTAATGTGTACGTAGAACAACCCTAACTAGATGTGAAAAAATACATAGTAGATGTGATAAAAATGCATGTAAAAAGTGATAAAAATAGATGTTAGAGGTGATAAAAATGTTTAGTAGAGTTGACGCAACTGCATGCTATAGGTGATTAAATTGCACATTTAAGGTAATAAAAAAACATATCCGAAGTGATAAAAATACATTTTAAGGGTGATAATAAAAATGCATGTTGAGGATGACAAAAATGTGTGATGGAGGTGATAAAATTTCATGTAGGAGCAATAAAATCAACACAATAAAAAACCTCAAATCCAGAACAATACATTCTCATTTCTAAAGAAACACAAAGAAAGAAATCACAATCGAATTTGATGAGGACGTAAAAAAAATAAAAATCTTAATCGTTAATTTGAATTTGGTGGAAGAGGCCAACGAGATTTCAATTTGAATCTTCAAATTAAAATATGAGAAAAAAAGAAGAAAAAACGAGATTTCTATTTGAATCTTCACATCGAAATTTGTTCAAAAACCGTTTTCCATCCATTTTGGATGGAACAGTAACTATTTTTTTAAAATACCCAAACTACCTTCTAAACCCTGACGCCAAAACCCTAAAACTAAACCCTAAAGCTACACCTTAAACCTAACTCCTGACCGGTAGTGGTGGTCGAAGGTGTGGCGACCGGTGGTGACCGGCGGCGGCTAGGGTTGGGGTTAGTGTTTAGGGCTAAGTGGCAAGTCCATGAAAATTTGATAGATTGTGAGGGGCATTTGAAACATTTTACATTGTGAGGTTAACAGAGTTAATTATTTTTAACGGAAGTCGTTTTTTTGTAGGTTTATGAAAGGTGAAAGGGTGTTTATGTCACAAAACGTTACTTTAGGTGAGTATGTGGAAATGAAAGGTCGACGTGGATATGTAACCGTAGTTACCCCGAAAATAAACAAGATCAAGAATTATACTCATAAATTGTATGAAACTCAACTTTGGACGTAAAAAATTAATAATAAAGCTGTAAAAATAAAAGCCTAATTACAAGCCCAAAATGGATACACAGTCGATCTGGTTAAAAACCGACACTGACCGCCAGTTCACCGGTGGAAAACTGGGACCCCAAACCTTTACGGTGCAAATGCGGGTAGGTTCTAATCTGGTGGGAGAATTCAATTTTCGGTACCGATCACAGCCGATACCCACCCCTAGTTTCAAAATAATAAATTGCAATTGGGTCGCGGTTTTAAGTTTTAACCATATATAACATGTATCTATATACACATTAGATTGGGTTTTTTCACCAAAACTTATTTGTTCAAACCATTATATGCCTGAAGCCTTGAACTCTTGACATGAATTAATAATCTGAGTTCGAATTAAAGTGGCGATATTAAAATCTTGAAACCAACAGTACTCACTATCAGAGAAAAAGAGGGACATTTGATCATTAAAATTCCCAGAAAAGAAAAAACAAGAAATGTGTACATGAACCCAACAAAATCTCAGAAAAGGCCTTTCCTCAATCTGTAGTCTCAACTGAAACTAATTAGCAGATACAAGACTCTACCATGCTTACATGAAAAAGGAGAAGGAAAAAAAAAACCATTCCTCTGCACAGAAGGTGAACAAGTACAATTTATTTACAGGTAATAAATCCCTTCGAGCGATTAAAAAATCGGCATCCTACACAATCAATCAATTCAAACCTCTTCTTGGGCGCAAAGAAACCTCCAAATAGCCTTGTCCAATCAAATCTTCGGGGGCTGCTCAATCCAGAAAACATAGATTAAGTTCTTTGAATGCACTATGAAATTATAATTTTTATTAGAAATAATAGTGTCCAATAGAATGATTTTTTTTTTCTTTTTTTTTTTGCAATACCTTCCTAAGAGTTGCCCTGGAATTAGAAGTGCTCACTTTACTGGCCGGTTTCAATATCTCAAATGAGCAAACAAGTGCATCATCAACACTCAATAGAGCACCAGCATTGTCAAACTCTCCACCATAGTTGGGAGCTGAAAATATCGTGACCAGTCTTCGCTTAGCAAAGAACTCGTACCCATCCTCTACCACCTGCATTTCAAAATTGCAACATCATTTGACCAATTCACTATACATTTGGTCAAGGTGCAATGTTCTTTCCAGTTCTGGAACTCGAGAAATTTAAGAAATGCATGTCTGGTGTGTAAACCAATGTGTAGAGTTTGGTTATATCAACCTTATTATTAGTGGAGTTCGACTCTCTAAGATCCGCATTACAATGTAACCTCATTGTAAGTTCAAAAAATGAGCACTTAATGAAAGAGGGCAAATAATCAGCACATAGGTAGGGGGAATAAAAGGGCAAATTCCTTAAAATTACCTTTATGAATTGCCCACGAACTGAAAACTACCCTTCCAAAAAGTATGAACAGAAAACTACCTTTATTTTTCATTTCAAGGACAATTCTGTCATTTTGAATAAGATAAATAATAAAAATAAAAACATATTTATTTTAATTGACTTTTCATTTTAAGGGCAATTTTGCGATTTTGAAAAAAAAGCCATCCATTTTAACTAATATTCTTGCATTTCCGTCCATTTTAAAGGAATTTTCAGTAAGTACACAATGTTCCAAACAAAAGGGTAGTTTAAAGTTCATATTTTTTCATTGGGCAGTGTTATGTTCGTGGGCGATTCATAAAGGAACTTTTAAGGAAACCCTCCCAAATAGAAATATCACTTCTGACACGAGAATCCATAAAAATAAATAAATGAAGGAAAGGCTTCTAAATATTATCTATGTGCAGCAATACAAACATTGCTGAGTACCAAAGCTTGCTGGTTTAACTGGTTGAGCACTTGAACTTGGGTCTATGAGACCAGGGTTCGAGTCTCAGCAGCGGTATCCTTATAAATAATTATGTCTTGCGTTATCCGATGTTGTGGTTGTTAGTGTGTTAGTCTGTTAGTATCGGTTTGTAAGTGTCTTCCTACTTGGTAGTACACGAGCTATGCTCTAGAATGTACTGACCTCAAGAATCTATCATCTCGATATAATGTTCGATCATTGAATCATATATATACAATATTTCAAAAAAAAAAAAAAACATTGCTGAGCAATTCATAATCACTCTAAGCTTGTTCGTTAAATAACTGGCTTACCTGATGGCCTCTGCAAATGAGATCAAGATTATTCTTTTCCAAGAAGGCAGCAACTCTATCAACACCGAAAGTACAAGATATACCTCGATCACTATCTCCCCAGCCCTGAATCCCAGAATCAGGATCAGACCAAAGCAGATCACATAGCAAACCACCGTCAGGAATCTCAGTGGGCCTCGCAATTTCCCTAATTTGATCCAGATTTTTCAAATCTGGAGAAAGCCCTCCATGCATGCAGAGTATTTTCCCGTCAACAAGTGCTGACACGGGCAAGCAATTAAAGCACTCACTAAATATCTTCCAAAGCCTGACATTGAACCTCCTTTTACATTCGTCATAAAACCCATAAATCCGATTGATTTTTGCATCTTCATGGTTGCCTCTTAAGAGGAATACATTGTCCGGGTATCTTATTTTGTAGGCCAGAAGTAGACATATTGTCTCAAGACTGTGTTTGCCTCGATCAACATAGTCCCCAAGAAAAAGGTACGTTGCAGCAGGAGGAAAGCCACCGTATTCAAATAACCTCAACAGGTCTTGGTATTGACCATGTATATCACCTGCAAATATTTTGTAAAGCAAGTCATTAATCGATCATCTAACTCTTCCAAAGCCAATTTACATGGTTAATCCAGAAGGAACATGTTAATTAGGAAAATACCCAAATCTAATTTCAATCAAACTTGCTTCCTTCTGATAGTGAACTTTACACTAAATCATTTCAAACACCCATTTCATTTCAATGACAGAAAATGCAATCATATCGACAAATACCCAATTCATTTCAATGACAGAAAATGGAAAGTATACATGTCAATCCATTGAAGACGTTAAAAAGGCAATCTTTTTAATTACTTCCCAAATCTAATTTCAACCAAACTTGCTTTCTTCTGATAATGAGCTTCACACTAAACCATTTCAAATACCCATTTCAATTCAATGACAGAAAATGCAACCACATCCACAAATACCCATTTCATTTCAATGGCAGAAAATGCAAAGTAGCTAAAATTCACAACGACCCAGATGACAAATTTTCATCATCAAACAACCCAAATGAGAAATTAACAGAACAAAACTGATTTCATAGCTCAGAACCAATGATCAAGCAAGAACAAAGGGATAGAAGAAAGAGGGATCACCACAGATGCGGATGGGAGCTCGAACCTCAAGGAGCATGGGCTGAGAGAGGAAGACTTGTCGGGCGTTGACGCATATTTGACGGATCTCACCCTCCGATAGCTGCACCTGCTTGCCTCCTTTGCCCTCCAGCAACCTCCTAATTATATCTTCCAATATCACCTTATCCATCATCCCCTCCATTGTCATCATCTTCAACTTCAGATCAACAAAACCCAGATGCTCTTTTTTTCGAACTGTTCAACAACAACAACAAACTGATGGATTCAGAAAAGCAAAAGGGTATGTGCCAAAACTCAGAGATACCCATAAAAACCCCAACTTCTTGAGGAGAAAAAGGAGGAACAAATACAGAAATCCTACACAAATAGCAAAAGGGTATGTGCTGAAGAGAGAGAAATCGATGAAAAAGCTAAAAAGATCGAAGCTTTTTACCGAGAAACCCAGAATGTTGGCGAGTTTTGGATGAATGGATGTAATTGAGTGGAGAGAGAAATGCCAGAATTGGGATTTTTTTTTTTTTTTTGGAGAAGAGCAAGTAAGAGAGGTTAAATAATGGGTAATTTATAAATGCATCTATCACCTATATGCCGATTTCACATGACACCTTAATTTATCAATTTATACAAAAGTATCCTAAACTATCTAATAATTTTCGGCGTTAGATTCTCCATCCAACTCAGTTAGGATTTTTGCCTCAAATGTCCTTAACTAGTTATCATATTTACACAAGACTCTATCCCTAAACCTTCCAACCCTAAAAATATCAACTACAACCCTTCAAACTTAAAAAAATATATACAAAAGAAATTATTTTCTATTACTTAATTTGATATTGATTTTTCTAAAATTTTATATAAAAATCAAATATGTTTTACATCAATAAATTAAAAAAAGAAAAAAGAAGAAGCCGAAATCCCCAAATTTTTCTGGGCAACTAACCGTCCGGCTACAACCAGAACCGGCGAGCTCAAGTCCGGCTAGCCACCCAAGGCGGGTTTAGCCACAGGCCCAGCAAGCTGGAGCCCGCCTATCCACAAGGCCGGCGAGCAAAATTTACATGACTCGCGGCCATTCTTCTTCCTCGAATCGACCGAAGAGACAACCTCCCGCCTCCGTCTACACCAGAGCTGGGTCGAGCCACATCTCCTCCGGCAGCTCCCAGAGGATCTGATTCCGGTTTGATTCTGACCTAGAAACGGAGACAATGAGGTCGTTAAACTCTAGCTTTATAGGGACAAGGTTTGATTTTGTCTCTTCGGCTTATTAAAGTTCAAATATGGAACGCCGGAAAACTCGGTGAACGTCGGAAAATCGATGAACTTTCAGATTCGGAAAATTGGTTTTTATTATTTATTTAAGGTTTAGGGTTTGCTTTAGGGTTGGAATTAGGGTTGGAGTTCATGTTTGGATTTTATAGTTTTAAATTTGAGGGTATTTTTGTCATTTTAGAAAAGTATACAGTGAATTGATAGATTTTTTAACAGAAAATCTAACGTTGTAAATTTTTGGATAGTTTTGGGGTGCCCTCGTGTAAGTTAATACGTTAGGGTGTTATGTGAAATCCGACTATACGTTAGGGGGGCATTTGTAAATTACCCTAAATTTTATTTCCTTTTTAAACATCGATAACATAAAAACGAGTTGGCTTCTAATATCTGATTATATATTTGATGCAGTATTTCCATCCAGACAACATGTCTGCAGCAGAGAAACTGAAACTTGAACTTGAAAAGGTTAGAGATGAATTTAAGATGTCAGAGTCAGATTGTGGATCTGCTAGAGTTCAAGGTAGCTTTTCTTCCAATTCCATTTCCTCTTTTATCTTGTCCAGGACTGCACGCTACAGTGTATGTTTCTTTAAGACTGTTAAATCCATAGTAGAATTAAGAGTTACTAATGACTGTCTTCGGTTTGATTTGCAGTGGCACAACTCACCACTAAGATCAAGCATTTATCTTCAGTTTTGCATAAAAAGGTAATGATAAGTGCTGTGATAGCCTCTTTACGTACACACATGTTCATCTTAGCTTCATTGTTCTTTCATTTCCATTAACTTGTGGTATTTGTTGAATTATGTGTGGTGTAGGATAAGCATAGTCGAAAAGGTTTAGTGGCAATGGTGCAGAGAAGGAAGAAGCTGCTCAAGTATCTCAGGAGAACTGATTGGGACTCATACTGCTTTGTTTTGTCCAAACTTGGTCTCAGAGACAACCCAGATTACAAAAACTAGACCAGACTGCAAGCTATAATTATTTTGAACTAGGTTTTTTTTATTCTTAACCAGAATGTTAATCATGAAGCCCATTTTCAGTTCATGATCCATCCTTTTTCATGTTTTTGGCTAAACATGCAAGTACTGAGTGCTTAGATCAATGTGTCCAATAATGATATATTTTTCTGTTAGTGGAATTAATGGTAATGCAAGTTTTGATTCTTGTTAATCTGGATTCATAGTTGGGCAAGCAAAACAGATGAAGGAAATGGGAAACGAGTTGATTGATGAAACAAGTAGTGGTTGTAATGAAAGGGAACAAAATCTCTACTTTCTGATTGTTTCAGAACACATGATAGTACATGGAGAAACAGAGAAAAATAACAGTAGCAAAGCCGATCAGTTGTTGAATGGAGAGGAATCAGAAAACATGGGAACTAGTGGTGGCGCCGGTGTAGACTCAATTGGAGGGTAGGGTGGGGAATAGGAAATAATGGGAACAAGGGGTGTTGGTGGCAAGTATTGGTCAGGTGGAAAAATGATAGGGACAAGTGGTGGTGGAGTGAGCCGTGGGACTAGCGGCGGTGGCGGTGAAGGCACTAGGGGTGGTGGAAATATGACTGGTAGAGGCGGTGGCGGAGATGGTACTAGAGGCGGCGTCCACCGGCGATGCGGAGGAGGTGGTGATGGTACTAGAGGTGGTTGTGGGCGTGGACGTGGAGAGGGTGGGGGTGGGGAAGGTACTAAAGGCGGAGGTGGACGGCGAGGGGAGGGTCTTGGCCTTGGGGCAAAAGGGTTGTCAGGGGAATTGGGATCGGTCGGAAATGGCCAGTGGCCACATCTTCCGAAGAGGTAGAGGTACAAAGGGTCACATCCTCTACCTCTACCTCTACCTCTACCTCTACCTCTGTTTCTGCTTCTGTTTCTTCTTTTCCAGCCCCTGCCAATGATTCTCCTCTTTTCTTCTTCTTCTACCTCTTCTTTGGCCTGTAGTGGTCTAGCTTCTGAGAGTGCTTGAGTGATCAAAAGCAAAGCTAAGACAGAGAGAACAAGTATTTTTGCTTTCATCTTGTCTCTTGGCTGCTATGAACCCACCAAGTTCATGAGCTGATCTCAGGGACCTGGATGCCTTATAAGAAGCTTCAATGAGAGGTTTCGCAAGGTCAAAGGTAGTTATGCATAAATGCACCGTGTTGACAATTTACTGACGCATGGATGTATATGAGCAGTAGACAGTAAATAGTAGGAGGAGATATGGTTGAAACCAAGTTCAGAGTTCCAATGCAGATATGGATGGACAGATACAATGACTAAGGCTCATCTTGTTTTTGTTATGGCAATTAAGTTTGACAACAAACAACAACACTGTCTCTCTTTGATTCCTGCAATCTGCATTACTACTCTGGATCTTGTCACACAAATAAATGGCTCCTCCATACAAGTTTAAAATTTTATGCAAATCAACAGGTGGTTTTGATGGTTTTTCAGCGCCTTTAATGTTTCTGAGCTATACCCCAACCCTCCTCTCTTCCCTAGGCTGCTCAGTTTCACACTCCCAAATATAAATATAATGTCTACACTTCTACAAATGAGTCTTGGTCACATCTGATAAATAATATCAGGTTAAACAAGAGTAGTGTTACACATTAGACTCACAACCTACTATACAAGCCTATTAGGTAAAAATAATGACACAAGTCATGCTGCTTCACTCTATTGTACTTGAAACTGAAGCAACTAATACACAAAATAACAAACCACTTCTTGGCATTAAAGCTTCTTCTTATACTTGCTAACCAATACTCTCTTCGGTACTATTACAAGATTGACTCACAGTTCTACTTGAGATGAGTCATGGAAGCTTGAATTTCTTCTATTGATCGCCCCATGGTCTCCGGCACAAGCTTTGACACGAACAGAACTCCCAAACCGTTAACACAAGAGAACATGAAGAATGTTCCTGTCATAAGGTTGTCAAAATAGGAGCAATAACAAGATCATGTTAATAAATTTGGCGTGCGTGCCAAAAGGATGGAGGGAAAAGAACAGAAGAAAGTAACACCTGCTGAGCTCCATTCCGCCAAAAAATTGAAAGAATAGACCATCACCAATGCGCTCAGCCAGTTCACCACAGACACCAGGCTTCCGGCCGCACCCTTAACATTTATAGGAAATATCTGAATCGAAAAGTGGAAACCCACTTTAGGATAAAACCATACGATTGAACAATTCATGGGAGAGATAGCTCAATACCTCAGACATTATAACCCATACAATCCCCGCTAGGCCTACTGTGAAACTTGCACTGTAAATCTGATTGCAGAATCAACGAGTCAAGTCAACACAAACAGAGAGAGAGAGATAGAGAGAGAGAGGGGAATTACCATAATGCCAGCAAACACCAAAATTGGAGTGAGGTTTGTCAGTTGATGAATGTCCTGTTCATGATAAGCTACAACTTGTCAGTACATACTAAAACAAGAGATGAAACCAACACTTGCTTGTCCAACTGATGAAGCCCTTGAATTCGAGTACTTGAGACCAGGATTCAAGTCCCAACAACGGTATCTTGTATATTTAATATGTCTTGGGTTATCCTATGGTTGTATTGTTACTGTTGGAGTCTGTTAGTACTGTCCTCAGGAGTCTGAGTCTCTAATATCGTTGCTTAGTGCACTTAGTGGTTGATATATAATATAAATGCAACATTTACAAAAAAAAAAAAAAAAAAACATGAGATGAAACTGCGGCAGATTATAGATGTATCATGCAGATTTTGTTAGGCAAATCTCTTACCTGCAATAAGAAGGATGATCCTAAAAGGAAGCAACTCAAGCACATTCCGCTCACAGAAACCTGTAATCATAGCTTACAATCAAGCGTCACCACCTACTTGATAAATACATATATGTAAGACTTTGATTCTCACACACTAACCAGTAGAAGTGGTCTTCTTCCTACTTTATCCATTAAGAGCACGCCAGTAATGTTTGATGGGATCTACAAAGAATCATCAACATATCTGTGAAACATCAGCTACCTTGAAGATCCCTTGTTACCAAAAACAGTACGTAGTATGAATGTAAGCAATCACTAACCTGTATAATGGCCATTACTATAGTCCCTACCTTACTTGAAAAATCTGTGATGAAAATTAGTTCACTGTTAATGTGTAATTTAATTTATCTCCTCAATCATGACCATTTAACATGTGAAACAATTCGAAAGAAACTTGAAATTAATACCAGCTGATTCAAAAATAGAACTTGCAAAAGATGAAATTGCATTGCACCCTCCAAATTGTTGGAGTACCATTAGGCCAATCCCAACCTAATCAAATTTGAAGTAAGCCACAGTAAAGTTCCAAGTAATATAAAAGAATCGAGAATAATTAAAAGATAATATTTGAGCACATGGTGGAACTAACAGTGAGAGAACGAGCATATCTCCATTGGAACAAGTTCATAATTCCAGTGTCAGAGAGATGCTGAAAGGCTTCCGTGTACCCCTGCAAAGAAAAAAACATGTCCACTTCGGTTCTTTATTTCTTTCTGCCCCATTTATAGAAAAAAGGTTTCTTTGATTCATATTAAGTTAAGGGTTTACTCTAATGGCAACATGTTCTTCAGAAATATTAGCATTTTTCCCTCTTAGGCGCTGCAGAGTAGCTTCTAACTCTTCCTCACGCCCAAGTTTTGCCTGAAGACAATTATAAATCCCATTTCAGAATCCAAAAGACTTAATCAGATTTGTCCCCACCAGTTAAACAAAAGAGAGCATGAGCACAAAGCAATGTTTTTATTTTTATTTTTATAGCTTTTGTAGTATGAATCCTGAATCATATATTACTTAGTTAAAGTGTCGATTCTCAACAGCACTTACTAGCCATCTAGGAGACTCTGGGATGAAGAATAGACCTAAAAGTTGTATCAAACTAGGAGCAGCAGCTGAAAACAAAGCCAAGTGAAAACAAATCATTAAAACAAACAAAGAACACATGGATCTGTTTTGTAGTCTAGAAGGTCTTTAGTTACCAATTAGAGCCAATGCTTGCCAGCTGATGACGGTTCCAATGAAGAACATTAGTGAAATGCCGAAACATATCATCAACTACACACTCCACAAAATAGATATATAAGCCTAGGATCCACAAGTTAACTCAAAAATCTATATCATCATGCTTTGGTTTCACCTGAACAGCTGATGTAAATGAACCACGAAGGTTCTTAGGTGTTATTTCTGTTATATAAACCGGTACCTGTTCGGTAATAGGAAGACAAGTATTAGGCCTGACAGCATTTATTGGCAACACAAGTGAAAACCAAAAGTTAACACAAATATGATGATAATTACCACAAATGAAAGAAACCCAATTCCGATTCCATTTGAAAATCTTCCAATATCCAGCCACCAAACATCTCCCTAATCAAATCACAACATCAAGAATAGTTACAAGACAGAAGCCTTAATTAAGACTATAGTTTTTGGTTAATATGCAATTAACATGATCACCATAATTTTACTACAACATTTCCCAAATTCACTAATGGACATCAATACATCATCCTTTCAAGTTTCAAGTTTGAATAAACATGAATAAGTGAAGGAGAGAAGAAAAGAAGGCACAAACCTTCGAGAATGCTATAGCAAGCCAGCCAAAAAAGGCAAAAACTTGAGATAATCCCATGGTCTGATTGTCAACATAAACCAAAATTAAGGGAAGAATTTAAGCTTTTCCTCCAACTTAGTTGTTAAACCGTGCTTGAAGATGATCAAAGGACCAAAAGAACTTACAGCTCTCCTTCCAATGAGATCGGAAAATTTTCCGCTCAATGCCGCTCCGATGGCTCCTCCCACCGTTAGGGCTGAAGTGAACACTGAGTACTGTACATCTCATCAACCCATGAAGTCGCTAATCAAATCAAATGAATGAAACTGAAAATTTTCCATGTCATGATTACGGAAATACCCAGATCAAAGATGTTACAAGAAAATGTTTTTTTATTGTTCAGGACGCAAACTTGGTAACACATAGAAGACAATGCACCAAATGGGTCCCCATAAATTTGAAAAGAGGACGAAGAAGATTGGACCCAGAACTGAACATGGCTTCGGGTGTGGCAGAAGCTCAAAAGGGAGCGGATTTGATCGGAATTGGTGACAAGAATTCTGACCATTTTGAAAGAAAAATGAAAACAGAGGCGAGTTTGGTGATGAAATGCAGGAGACAACCATAAGTCAATTCAAAGTTGACATGAGTGCGTGTGCGGGTGTAATTGATTTGTAAACCAGCTTAAATTTGTAAAACTTTGGCTGAAAATAAAAGTGTTGAGTTTAAATTGGTATATATGATTATATAATTACTTTAAATTTTATTCAAAAATATATGTATTATATTATAATTCAAATTTAGTTTGATTTGATTTAATTTATTTAGAATTACATATGATACCGTAATTATATTTTAAATAGACCATATGATTAGTCAACTCACAAACTTTTAGAGTTTGAAAAGTTAAGACTTCGACTTAACTCATTTCTTATTAAACAATATCAATTTTAATCTTGTATTAGTAATAACGAGTTCAAACTGAAGATGTAGCAAATTAAACTCGAAAAACGTGACAAAAACTCTATCCGTTAACAATAGTAATTGAAATTTATCATGAATTCTGAAATAATCTAATCACTTGACTTGGTCTGGTGACAATTGAAGTTCATGACATACGCACTGGTCTAAATTGATTGTATTGCCCATTAATATGATGTAACTTGTTTTCACACAAATTATAAAGATTGGAAACTAAACAGTAAATTATTTACTTACGGCTGTTAGAGAAAGGCCTGCATCTTTCCGGATCCCGGACTCAGCCGGAGATGAATATCCCATCTTCACAATCAATTGTCAGCTAATACATAATTAATCACTAACCATACTAATTATTTTCAAGAAGAAAATAAATTGTTAATGTGCTTACACAACACCCGAAGGTGAAAGAACCGCACAGCGCAACCGAGGCGCTCAAGACAAGAACCGCCGTGGCGGCCGGGTGTTTTATTTTTCTGACCACGCCGTAGACCGCGACGGTTTTTTTGCCTTCGCGCCCGCCGCGGAAGCCGCGGTGGTCGGTGGCTTCATTGCCATTGAGCAGAGAGGTTGTGAACGACCCATCTTCCATGCTTCTTTTTTCTACAAGGCAAGATTAAGAATTGAATCGGTAAAATTTGGTGATTGTGATTTGAAAGTATTGTCAAGATCTATCTGCTGCAACACATGTATCATAGTTTATTCAATTAATTAACCATCTGCCAATCTCCCTGTAATAAACTATAGTTTCTTGACTCTCTGATGTCAGCATGTACTGTTTGATTATTAGATGTTGCACATGCAATATTCGTAACACCATATACTATATTTCATCTGTGTCTATATAAATTTATTTTGAGTATAAATCAATAATAACAATTTTAATCAAATATATATAATTAATTTGATTATCATTAATTAATTTATAATATCATATAATATTTATCTTCTTTTTATTGTTCATGTAATCTCCTATATATATAGGAGTCTCATATGGAAGTTTTACCTACTCGTCACATGAAAATATTATGGTACAATAAAGTTACAGACATGCTTATCGATCAGGAAGATGAGTGATGGAAGCTTGGATCTCTTCAATTGTTCTTCCCTTGGTCTCCGGCACAAGCCGCGCAATGAACACGATTCCTAGACCGTTTACGAACGAGAATATAAAGAATGTTCCTGATGAGGTTTGGCATTCAAGAAACAGAACACAATCATAGTATGAGACTAGGAAGCAGGAACATAATCTTAGTTATAAATGTGTATTGGGAAGCCTCTATCCATTAGTTCGAGCTCGAGATTTAACAAGAAAACTCGACTAGGAGATGGAAAAAGGGAATGGGGAAGTAAGTACCTGCAGAGCTCCACTCTGTCAAGAAATTGAAAGAATAAACAACCACCAAAGCACTGAACCAGCTCACTGCAGCCACCAGACTTCCAGCCGACCCCTTTATGTTTATAGGAAAGATCTGAAACGCAAACTCACTTTCCAGTCAAAATCGAAACAAACAAACAAAAAGTAGCCGTAAGCTGACACTTTCCAGTATTTTTTGGATTCTAACTCTGTGTCCACGAGGAATCAAGCTCTGATGCCATATTAAAAGATAAACTCTAAACTAAAAGTTTAAGTTGATAGTTGAAGGATCAATTATAGTTTAGTTAATGTATTACCTCTGACATGACAACCCAAGGAATTCCTGCCATGCCTCCTGTGAAAGCTATGCTATAGACCTGATTTGCATGCATGACCCAATCAGTAAGCTATACTATGACTCAAACACTGAACACAAAGTCAAAGATGTAAACATTTGACCACTCAACCTAAGTAATGCTCAGTCGTATATATTACCAGTATGCCAATGAACACCAAAACTGGAGTGAGGTCGGGAAGGATATGGTATCTCTGTGGATGAGCAACTACAAGTTGTCAAATACACGAAAACAAAAAGGTTTATGGAACTGCAAGATGCATTGTGCAGACTTACTGTACCTGCAATAAGAAAGACAATCCAACAAGGAAGGCTCCCAAGAACATTGCAGTGACCGAGACCTGTTGTTATGTTAACATATCCTGACATTAGCATCATCTACGCGATTCAAAGAACTATAATCAAAACGTAAAATGAACTTCCTAACCAGTAGAAGGGGCCGCCTTCCGATTCTATCCATCAGAAGTACACAAACAAGGATTGCTGGGATCTGGACAATACCCATTGACATAGTCCCTACATTACTTGAAAAATCTGCCATGAAATACGAATGAGTGTCCAATTTACCTGCTATCTCTTGTACAATACATGATGAACTCAAAAAATACCAGCTAGTTCAAAAATAGAAGTTGCAAAAGATGAAATCCCATTGCTCCCTCCAAATTGTTGCAGCAACATTAACCCAATCCCAACCTAATCAAATTAAAGCCCATCAGAAGGAAAGAAAAAAAAAACAATGTTGATGATTTTAATGCAATGTAGGAGGCTCACAGTGAGGGAATGAGCGTATCTCCGCTGAAACAAGTCTATAATTCTGGCTCCCGTTAGATCAAAGGCTTCTGTATAGTCCTGCAAAAAGATCAGTTCTGGATGAATTACTTGAGATATAAGTTCCCTGAAGTAAAAAAGAAGAAGATCAGTTCAACTACTATAATTGTATCAAAGCTAAATGTTTACTCTAATGGCAGCAGATTCTTCAGAAATATCAGCAATTTCCCCTCTAAGGCGCTGTAGAGAAGCTTCAAGCTCTTTCTCACGACCATATCTTGCCTGTAGACAATCAAATATATCATTTGGGGAGTTCAACATACAGGAATCACTGGTAGCAAAACTTACTAGCCATCTTGGAGATTCTGGAATGAAGAATAAACCCAAAATTTGCAGCAGACCAGGAGTAGCAGCTGAACATATCAAGAAAGAAACATAAATTAACAATTGCCTAAAAACACACAGATCAGTAATGCAGTCAAGGACATAATGTAGTTACCAATCAATGCCAGGACGCGCCAATTAATGACAGTTCCGATCAAGAACATCACTGAAACGCCACAGCATACCAGCAACTGTGTTCCATGAATCATATTAGAAAATGAACCCCCATCTATGTGCTAAAGTTGTTAATCTAACCCATCATGGCTTTACCTGGACAGCTACTGCAAATGAACCACGGAGGTTCTTAGGTGTTATTTCTGTTATGTACACTGGAGCCACATATGAAAGAAAGCCTTCCCCAACTCCAAGTGAAAGTCTCCCTATATCAAGCCACCAAACATCCTTCCAAACAAAACATCATATATTATGATCAAATCCCAATGACAACAAAAGCTAGAGAGGCGATCAACCTTGATTAAGGATATGATATTTGTTATTAACTAAAACATTGGAGTACTCAATCCCAACAGCTAGAGATACAATTTCTAATAGTCAATTATTTTCCTTTCCAATAATTTCCATTGTTCTTGTACGAGACAAACTTTCAGCATCATGCACATAAATATGAGGCTTATTGCAGAACCATTTAAAAGATCCATATGTGATATTTGAGGCATAAAAGTGGTGCAAGGAAATTGCTGAAACATAGTTTTTGAGAAGGAAAGTAACCTTTGAGAATGCTACTGCAAGCCATCCGAAAATGGCAAAAATTTGAGATAAGCCCATGGTCTGCACCAAAATGTGAACCCATATTAGTTGAAAGAAATTGAAGTTTTTTTTTTTTTTTAATGCTTGAAGACGAACAAGGGTACACAAGAACTTACGGTTCTCCTACCAATGAGGTCAGAGACTGTGCCACTCAATGCTGCTCCTATCAGAGCTCCCATTGTTAGGACTGAACTGAACAATGAGTACTACACAACCCAACCCATGAAGTAGCTAATTAGATCATGAAAATCTCAATTCAATTTGCTATATAGCACAAACAGCAAATGCCCCCAAATGGGTCACAATAAAGATGACATTTTCAACAATATAATTAGTCAAAATTGAATTTCTCAAGGTGAAGTTGAGATGAAAGCACAGATAAATGTACTTACAGCTGCAAGAGAGAGGCCCAAATCTTCCCTAATTCCAGACTCGGCCGGGGATGAATATCCAGCCTGAAAATTGAATTAATCAATGTAGTGAATGTCCTTGTTGGTGAATTAACGCAACAAATTTGGTACTTACAGCTAAGCCGACGGTGAGGGAGCCACAAAGCGCGACGGCGGTGCTGAACACAAGAGCCACCGTGGCAGAGGAACCGGTTGTGATGTGATGGGAAAGCAGAGAGCTTGTTGGCAGCCCATCATCTTCCATGTCCATGGTGTCTCAAAGCTCAGTTTTTGTTGCATTATGAGTGGTTGATTGGTTTACAAGATCCGGAAATGGAATGAACAAGACGGTTTGGTTGAGACTTTCTGGTGGGGTTTTGGGTTTAATGCAGACTTACAGTTAGGACATCCAAGAAAGTGGAATTTACATACATTTCAAGTATATATCCCATTTGCAAAAATTCCTATGCTAATGAAGCCCATTGGCATGCCAATTACAAGTGAGCACAAGAAGGCATGAAGGTCACATATTAATGTTATTGGTACCAAACACATGCTTCTGGACTTGGGGAGATAGATTTAAGGGAGCAGGTGCAATTATTATGGAGCCACCAATCCATGTATTTCTAGATATGTTAAAAGAAAAGGAAGGATCAGTGAACACGTAGTTGGGACAGTCATGGCATCTCCTGACAAGTCCGACGTTTGAGAAATGTTTGTGTTCTCTTAAAAAGTGTAGCATCCAACCATCCACATCCCATGGCAAGTTGGAGGACCCATTGGTCTTTTATCTTTTAGTTACCCTCTCTTCCCCTTCTCTCTGGATTTTGATTTTGAATCATAAAAGAAGGAAGAAGAAGAAGAGAAGGAAAGAAAAGTGGTTCCTTGGTTTGTGTGCAAGAACCCTTTTGTCATTTTCCAATTCCACTGCTTTTTGGCAGCAAAAGAAGCTTCCCCAAATTTGAAAATCCCAAGCACCTTGGAAGCACTGCAACTGCACACTAGATTGTCTCTACTCATGAATCTTCCTCTGGGTCTCTTGCTATTGCCCATGTGGCCATTTGGTGCCTGCTTGGTAGCTATGAGTTCTAGTGCCATGCCAGAGCTTCATGCTTCTCAGTTTTCTGCTAAATCACCTGGTAATTCCTGCACATTTGGGTATTCATGTCTTAGTTTCCACATGGGTTTGTTTGTACAGTTGTTTTTTTTTTTCTGGCTTTGGTCTGTTTTCAAGTTCTGAATCATAATTTAATGTCCCAATCCCTAATAGGTCTCTCCTCTCACAGAGTACTAGGGGGAAGTGCCCTGTTTGGCTGCTCACAAAATGTAGGATTACATTATCTACTCTTTGCTGAAAGTATTTGTTTTTGATACATGGTTTGGTTTCGGAGGAAACCGGGTTAATTTTCTTAATTTTTCCCAGCAAACCTGTTTCCATAATTTTCAAATCAGCCATAGATCATCTGTTTGATACGAGATATGTCAATTTGATTCACAGGTCTCTTATTAATGATTTGGTTGATGATTTGTGTGAGATCATCTCCTATATCAAAATCACACTGTAATGCTTGTTCATTCTAAATCAGGAACACCTTCAGTAAGAGTAGAGCACCATCAAGACATGAACAAGAAAATTCTGATAGCACTCATATCAACATCAAGTCTTCTTGGAGGAATCTTGCTGTTACTATCCTGCTTCTGGATCTATAGGATCAAAAACTTGAAGAACTCGAATTCTGAAAACCCCCAGAGCTCAGGTATGTACTTTATCCAAAATAGAATTCCTACACTGCATCAGCTTGCTATGCTTACACACTGACATGCAACAATTTTGTGTTCATTGTAATGATTTAACTTGAAGATGTGACTAAAGGGATTTCAATGAGTCCTATCATGGCCGGGTTTAGCTCCACAAAGGTAGCTTGTAAGAAGGGTTGGGCTACTATTATAGATTATGAAACCTTAGAAGCTGCCACAAACAATTTCCACAACAGTAACATATTGGGAAAGGTTGGTTCTTGGAGTCTCTACAAAGCTCGCTTCAAGGAGGAGTTGCTTGCTGTTGTCAAGAGATTGGATGCTGGAGGACGGGAAGCTGAAAGAGTATTCGAGGTAATATTTCATCATAATTACATGCCCGATGATTTGACTCTTGTTGGTTTCAAGTTCTGAAGCTTAACGAGAACTGCAGAATGAGGTGGACTGGTTGAGCAAAATCAAACATCAGAACATAATCTCCCTTCTGGGTTACTGCATCCATGGCGAAACAAGATGTCTCGTGTATGAAATGCTGCAAAATGGATCTTTGGAAGATCAGCTGCATGGTATGAGCTTGCTCTTCCTCAATAACATAATCGACAAAGTAAATTTTTAATTCTCTTTATGTATTTTCTTGATGGCATTGTAGGATCTGGAAACGGATCAGCCTTGTCTTGGAATCTCAGGATGAAAATTGCTGTTGATGTTGCAAGGCAAGTTCATTTCACTCTTGAAGCTACCCGATTACTTTACTACACCATCATTTTTTATCTAAATATTAACAGAGTTGCAATCAAAATCATTGATCCTGACCAGAGGTTTAGAATATCTTCATGAGCATTGCAATCCTCCCGTGATCCATAGAGATATAAAATCATCCAGCATTCTTCTTGATGCAAACCATAATGCCAAGGTAAATTTTAAGTCCAATATATATAGGTTCTTGTTTCATTACATATAGTTTTTATGAGGCTACAATTATTCCTTCATTCAGCTTTCAGACTTTGGCCTTGCTGTAACACTTGGGAGTCAAAACACAAACATAAAGCTCTCTGGAACTTTAGGTTATGTCGCCCCTGAATATCTAATAGATGGTATGCTATATCAGTCTGAACTGCACTTGCTTAGTATAGATATTCTTGCTACTAATGAAGGGTTATGTTTTCAGGTAAGTTAACCGATAAAAGTGATGTTTATGCTTTCGGAATTGTTCTTCTCGAGCTTCTCATGGGGAGGAGGCCTGTGGAAAATAAGTCATCAGCTGAGTTCCAGTCAATAGTCACTTGGGTACCAATCTTGAAACTTGGATTTAGCTTCAGCTTCACGTTTCTTGTAGTCAATGCCTTAACCTCTATTGGGACTTGCAGGCCATGCCTCAACTCACTGACAGATCAAAGCTTCCCAGCATCTTGGATCCTACAATCCGGTACACTATGGATCTAAAACACTTATACCAGGTTTGCCATATGAAAAAAAAAAAAAAAAAAAAGCATTATCCTTAAGACACAATTTGTCAATGCACTGAATTGGGAACTTCTGTTTTGTAGGTTGCTGCTGTAGCAGTACTATGCGTGCAACCAGAACCGAGTTACAGACCATTGATAACAGATGTTCTTCATTCTCTCATTCCTCTCTTGCCTACTGAGCTCGGAGGATCTCTCAGAATTACAGATCCTGTGCCCGTTCATAGTCATGCCACGGCATAGTATTAGGATAATGTCTGGAAATGGTATTTAAGTTTTAGTGTTGTTCGAATTTCGTACCCAGAAATGTGAAGTAGGAAAAGAACTGAAGAACAAAAATAGGAGAGGATGGATACATAATTTGGACACACTGCCATTGTATGAGAGTACAAGTAAGTAGTATAGAATGCGAGTCTTGATGAACTATCCTCTCCTAACAGTGGCGTGTTTAAAGTATTTCCCCTCCCAAACCGGGGGACCTCCGGAGCCAATCTCTACTGTTAGATATTATCCTGCATCCGATCCTAGGAAATACTAAAGCAAAAATCAAAGTGAACTCAAGTCGGCACTGCAACTTCATTTCCTTCCTCATGAGTCTGAGTCGGCTTTCTTCTCTCCAAATCCGGAAACAAAAAAGATGTCAATGTTCAGAGGCCCTTGCTCTACACAGTGTAGTGTTGCTGGATGGTTTCGATGTCAAGTCCCTTGAGCTTCACCACCGACTCCACGTGCCCTTTCAGGGTGTGTAGCTCCCTCAACCTGAAACCATAAACAACAACAATCAAATATAAACTATAATTGAGTCTTTAATTATAAGCTTAAGCTTTTAGTTGAGTTGAGTTGGTAACAGCAACATTGTATATACCTTGCAACTTCAGCGCGCCTCTTGGCTTGCTCTGCTATCTCAGACAGCTCTCTGTAGTTGTTATTCTTCTCATTCATGATCTCTTCCATCTCAGGAGGTTGCAGACCGTGTAAAGTGCGCTGCGCAGCGGCCCACTGGGCCTCTCTCTCGCCCTTTCCATAATCCTTCTTTGTAGTGAAAGCCGTCTGGTAATGCGAACAAGAATCATGAGTGCTATGATCACACATGTTCAGGAACACATTGCATAAATACCTTGTTCTGCATCATGTTGTTCCAGGCCCTCCCGGTGAGAGCAAATTTGATCATGAACTTGAGGATGTCAAGAGGGATGTAAGTAACAATGCTGTAGAGCCATATAACGCCGGCCCAGCCCCACCCAATGCCCTTGATCTTTGCAAAGTCCCAGTGTGCGTATACAGCGATGAGGGTCGCAATCTTAAGAGACAAAATTTACTTTTCATTAAGTACTATATTTTGTGGAAAATCTACATTTACATTTACATTTACATTTTAGTGATATGCAACTTACCATCTGAGCTATCAGAAAGGCGATGAAGAGGAGGAAGCCGGGACGTTCAATGAACGACCAGCTCCTTGACCTCGTCACGAAAATAAGCGCTTGACTCACAATACTAACTTGGAGATACACAGCTGCCATGAGCTCTTCCTCCACGTTCCTGATTGACTTGACCCCAAAACGGTCCTACCCATGCATATCATATATTAAGAAAGATCAAAACTTGACTTGCAAGAAACTGATTGCAACAATGGTACTTACTGGGAAGAAGTCGGAGGCATTAGCAAGCCAGAAGAAGACCACAGACATGACAGCCATGTAAGTGCCAAGGACAACACCAGTGCAAAAGATCTCCTTGAGCTTCCAAGAATCAGGAAGAGGAGAGGGCTTGACCCTGTCCTTCGATATGGTCATGATGGTCCCGTCATTGAGCACAGCGACGATCAGAACCATGAAAGGCGAGAAATTAAACTTCCAGATCAGGGCAAGGAGCATGAACCCCATGACGATACGGACAGTGATGGAGACTGCATAAATGGTGTAGTTCTTCATCCTCTGGAAGATGGCCCTGCTCGTCAGGACAGCACTGACGATCACACTCAGCCCCGGCTCCGTCAATACAATGTCGGATGCGCCTCGTGCTGCATCGGTGGCGTCAGCAACGGCGATCCCGATGTCGGCCCTCTTGAGAGCTGGGGCGTCGTTCACGCCGTCTCCGGTCATCCCAACAATGTGCTTCATTTCTTGCAGCTTCTTCACGATCTCGTACTTGTGCTCCGGGAAGACTCCGGCGAACCCGTCGGCCTTCTCGATTAGCTCCTCAACTGGTAGAACCCCAATGGCCTCGTCTTTGGAATCGCCAAGGAGGGCTGAAGATGGGTACATGTTGGTTCCCATTCCCAGCCTTCGACCGGTTTCTTTACCAATGGCGAGCTGGTCACCTGTGATCATCTTGACATTAACACCAAGATTGAGTGCTCGCCTGATGGTCTCTGCACTGTCATGCCTTGGAGGATCAAAGAGAGGCAAGAGACCCACAAACT
>JAYMSW010000515.1:0-21966 GCA_036897725.1 Erodium texanum | reverse complement strand
GAGAGAAGAAGAAGATGGGGGAGGGGGTGGGGGGTGAGCACAGAGGTTTATCCCCCCGATGGCGGCTCTGCGATTAAGGTCTGGAGGTTTGAACTTTGAGAGAGAGAGAGAGAGCTGCTTAGTGTTTCTTTCAAAACATCAAACACTAATATTAACTTAGCTACGCTAATAGGTTTGACAAATTTGAAATATCGTACACTATCTGATTGTTCTTCTTTTAAAAAAAAATATCACGTTTTTATATATCAATCACAGAGATGTACATATCAGCTATTAAATGTATAAAACAATAAATGTGGGAATAACAAGTTTGTAGTCACATCTTAGAACGAGCAAACTCGCATACCAATGAACAATCAGAGCAGACCTGACCTGACGATGCAATAAATCCGTATCAAACAATAAAATAAATGTGCATTTAGGTCAGACGCAAGTCACACAACTGATATTTTTATTATTCCCATCAAGATTCGAACCGCCATGACAGTTAAGAGTAGAAGTAACTCCCTTAATCACTGGACTATCTCTGATAAGCCATTATCCGATGGTTAGTGGTCGACTTCTGTTTTTCCATCTGAGACCACCTTCCCAAGGAAGCAAGTAAGGTCGAATCAAAAAATATTCATCGGAGAGTCTGAGTTGACGATTTTCTGCACGGAGAAGATGCAAAGCTCCAAAAAATTGTGACAGTAATGATGTACGTCATCGACACAAACCATGAATCCATTTTAAGAATATTGTCGTCGATCCAAATGGTTTACCATTGTTCTCTAAAAAAAAAAAAATCTTCTCTTTCCACTGACGGGTCCCATGCACGTTGATGAGCTATTAGAGATATAATTAGAACGGAGATCGAGTATGAAAGGAGTAATGCCTATTTTGTCCTTGGACGTCATTTCGAAATGTTAAATCCTATATTTTATCTCAAAAATAATAATTTTAAATATATTTTGAAACCAAGTCATTTTTGTCGGGTACCGAGAACAAAGATCGGAGCCGGAAAACCCGCCCAGATACCATCCCGGGTCAATATTGAATGTTTGGTGCACCATTTTTATAAATTTTGTTATTTGGGCGCTCTCAGCTTTGTTCTTCTGACTCGAGACGTGCCAAAATCGAGCATCAACAGCAGAGCACAGAGACTGGTAGTTCTGTTGCGTCCTCACTGTGATTTTCAAGACCTCGCTCGCTGGAGAACGCCCCAAAACCGCATGGTTTCTTCCACATCAGTAACCTGATAGCAATTAGCGATTGAGGCACAGATTCTCAGGTAACCTACATCCTTGCCCTTTCCCTTTCCCATGGTTTTTGAATCATTTTATAGGTCTGTTTGGTTTCTGAGAAAATGTATTTGGTGGAAAGTATAAATATCCACTTATTTTCTCTCGTTTTACTTGCTTTTCCTGGTACCCAAACACAAGTATGTGGAATTAATGTGGGAAAATGCTCGATTGGTTATGGTTGTGCGTCTAGAAATTCACTAAGCATGAATTGATATCCAGATAGATTGGCCGTTGTTTAGGGGTTAAGCAATAAAACTTATAATAGTAACAATTAGATTCTTTTTTTCGCCCGTGGAGGTTGATTTAGGTGGTGAGGTATGATTTGAATGTTGCCCAGCAGATGCGTTGCTTAGGTCATCTATGGAATTTAGGTTTTGGATTGATTTTACCCATTTTGGGAACTTTTAGGAGATGGAGATTGTTTGGAAGTGAATTGCCATCTTGGTTTTACTTATGTGATGTGGGTAGAAGTTGATATGGTTCTACTGATTTGTAATTAAGGGAATATTAGTCTCAGCAAACCAAAATTGCACATTAATCTTTGTTTCCTCAACAACTTATTAAGGTTGTTTCTTGAATTCGGAAGAAACTGCATTCCAGGGTTGTTAGTGAAAGGGTATATTAGCTTCAGTCAATCAGTTCCTGTTGGTTTTCAATAACATTGTTCATGAAGTTTACCGGTTAAACAATTGAGGCAGCTGACATTGTTTACGAAATGTTAAAAGGATGGGGCATTTCTGTGATGGCGGAGGTTCAGTTTTACATTAATTGTTCTCTCTTTTTCTTGAATTAGTTTGAGGCCAAAGAGATGTTTATGGGTCATACAGATAGCCTATCCCAACGAAGTTCGTCAAAGGATCATCTCACTGCTGATCTGGGATCGGAGTTAGATGATGATGAAGTAGCAGATTGTTCGGAAGAGATACTGTATGGAGCTTCTTTTGAAGAACTTGCTCGAAATTATGTGAAGTATGACACCATTATATGGGTTTCAATATCACTCCTGCTGGTTCTGGCTTGGGGAGTTGGCATCATCATGCTGCTGTATTTGCCCATCAAAAGATATGTGCTACGGAAGGATATTTCCTCTCGCAAACTGTATGTCACACCTAGTGATATAGTATACAAGGTACTGGACATGTTTACTGAACCATTATATTTTTTTGCTGAAGATAGAGGGTGCAGTATAAAAGTGACACCACTTCCTTTTCATGTAGGCTTCCAGGCCTTCATTCATACCATTTTGGGGTGTCATAACCATAGAGAAGCATATACCTCTTTCCGAGGTGCTTGATATCATTATTGAACAAGGTATCATGCAGATTTTAGTTATACAATTCTACCACATATTTTCTGTGTTCTTATTGGTGCATGCTACGTGCATATTATCTTTACTTTGCATTAAGGTATTTCTCTCTTATGATCTTACATGAGTGTGTGCTCATGAACATGTTAAATGGCAAATAATTATGCTTTTCTTAAGTATAATTGCTACTTGAGTGTTATATAGAATGATGCAGTTCTTAATCATGCTTTTGGCTGCTGAAAACTTGGAATCATCATTGTCAAAATGAGTTTTTCTTTTATCAGCAACATGTACCAAGATTTTGGCTCACTTGTTTATGTAGAAGCAAGGAACACCAAATTTTTCATTCTTTTTAAGATTGATGTATCATGAGCTCAAGACATCCTTAAACTATAAAGGAGCTCTAATATTGCCACAAGACCTCCCATCTTGAGAAATAGGCCCAACAGAAGTTGGGAGAGGTAGAGAGAGACCCACCAAGAGTTGGTGGAGAGATGCAGAACAAGAGTTGGAGAAATAGATGATAAAGGTGGGAGTGGGTGCCGCTGCTGGGACTTGAACCCTGGTTCCAAGGACCCAAGTTCAAGTGCTTGAGTAGTTGTACAAGCAAGCTTTAGTTTCTCAAAATGAGTTAGAGTCCTCTTGAGAATTTCATGATGGTATGCCATTGTTTCTGAAGTGTGAACTTGATCTCCCATGTCAAATTTCCCCCATTTAGTTTATAGATATATGAATAAATACAATGCTAAATAATAACGGGCTGATTAAAATCTGTCATGATTACCAAGTTTAACTTAGCTAAGTATGGACTATGTTTTGTTAGCAGATGAAACACTATAATGTGTTTGTATTGCCACTGTAGTCACTTCACTTAAGAGATTGAATTGCCGTGTTTTGACAGCTTTTCCTGGCATTCTTTCTTGCGCTTGAATCACAACCTTTGTTTAGTTGACAGAATCTTAAAACATAAAAAGCACCCCATCAGTGGTTCATTTTTTTTTATAAACAATATTTCAATACTCTGGATTTTCTTGATAGTGAGCTGACATGATGACTTTGATCCAGTTACCTAAAAGCATAATGAATTTTTCTCTGTAGGTTGCTTGCAGACAAAATATGGAATCCATACACTCAGGATTGAGAGTATAGCACGTGGAAAAGCATCTCCTGTTGATGAACTGCAGGTCCAAGGGGTTTCTAACCCTCAAATTCTGAGGAAGGTTCATTATTTTTCTTCTTCTCATTGTCTTGAAAACCAATCCGATTTCTTGCATGAGCAATCCAGTTGCTTATTTAAATTTGCTATAATGTCTTTTTAGATAATCATAAGAGAAGCTTCAAAGATTATGCAAGATGTTGGTAAAGGTTGGAAGCCTGTTACGCTTGTTGGGGAAGAGGAAACTATGGGTCGCATGGGATCATTAACTGAGGGACCTGTCATTTTAAGATCACCGTCTAAAAGTGTGAAGGTATTTGTAAACATGTTCCTATTCTGCAAATTTATATTGAGACTTCAGACGAATTGCTTGATTTGTGGGTTGATGGTATATATCCCCATTTCTAAAACTTAGGAATGCCATAATGCTACAGCGGTGCAACTTTTTTTATCCAGAACAAATAGTTATATGCTTAATTCTCTGTTATCCAATAAACTAACTTGACCATAAACTTCAAAAAAATTATGTTCTTGATTCTTGGTCTTACTGGGTAAACCAAGTTGCGCCAACAGCATATGACTACCATTACCTCTCTGAATGAATAAATTATAATAAAATTGGGGTTGAGGCAAGTGCCTAAAATAGTTTCATATGCTTGCTAACTGACCTGGGGTTTAGTGACGTCTCACTTTCATTAATCCCGGTCCTATTTATCATGGAAAAAAGTCTCCAAGAATGAAAATCAAGGGACTTTGTTTTTTGCCATAGGTGTAATGTATATGTTGGAAAATATCTTATGTTACCGTTTCGTATCCTTTCATGGTTAAATGGGTGTGTGTATCTTGTACGCTGATAATTATGTTGTCGCATCAATTGACTGAATATTCATTGAATATTTATTGTGCAGATGACGGGTTCACCACGCCATCCTTCTGTGGAGCGAAGAAGCATACTCTCCGGGGAGTTGTTCTTAAACAGACTTGAAGAAGTGAATAAATCGGTGAAGGTATGGGCTCTCTTAAGATTGATGATAGCATGTAGAATGTTGATTTCCATAATATTTCATTGGGCCTTTTACACTCCCCAACCAAACAAATCCTTCCTTGATTTTCATAGTTGTCATAAGCTCTGTCGCCTCTACCAATCCTCTGTTTGATTTGGATCTTATGTAACTTTGCTTCTCTGACCAGAAAATTGAGTTTCTCATTGAGAAGTCCCAAGCAACTCCTGAAGGCTGATGAGGGAAGATTGTTTCTATTTTGGAGTCTTTTCGGCGGGAGAGAGAAGCTATCCTGAATCAATATGCAATCACAGGCATAAGAATATGTATTTGGCTCGCCATCAAAACCCATTTAGTTCTTTGGAGGCTTTTTTTGTGTGTACAAAATCAAGGGTGCAATTTGTTTTATGAATTGAATTCTATTGAGTTTTGTGGCAGGTTAATATGTTGTACTTGTTCTGTTTTCCTTGTAATTTTATCTCCCTCTTCAAGGTCTCTTGCCCGTAAATTGACATATTATTTTGTGGATTAAATTGTACCATGTTTTTGGATGGATATCATTTCTTTATTGGATTAAATACAGAGTTCTATGAATTTTCAATAATAATAAAAATATAACTTGCTGCATGTTAGGAGTTTTAAGAAGGGATAATGGCAATGTGTACTTTAGTTTGATTGTTGCAGTGTCTATAATAGAGTTGAAAACAAGTGAAAGGATTGTACTATCTCCCAGTTCAACTGATGATCTGATATCCTGGTTTATTTTAAGATAAATTAGTTGATCAGTGTGTCTAAAATTAGTTGAAGGATCAAATGTGTGTTATTTTTTAGATTTTAACTCACATCTAACATAAGAAGATGACATATCATTTTGTTATTTTAAAAAATTATGTAGGTCACATGTGCTTACAACTTAGGGATGTGTAAAAAATCCGAAAATTCGACCTATTTGTGGATCCACCCAATTCGTCATCTGAGAATCTTATTCATTCGTGGATGGTGGGTTGGATGTCGGATCTGAGAAACCCCAATCCGCATATATTTGGGCAGATTACGGATCCGGGATCGGAAATTTACGGATTATCCGATCCGTCCAATTATTCCTATCTACCCTAACCCATTTTTGAGCTTATTTCCACCCATATATGATGAATTCATCCGTCTTCCAAGCTTAGCCAAAACAAAAACAAAAAATGAAGTCCTCTCTACTTTCTTGATCCAACTTATTATATGTTATTTGACCCAACACATTAAGTTTAGCCTAGTCCACAAAGTTGACCAAACAAATGAACATATCTTTATATAAGATTAAAGAATAATAAACTATAATACATATAAGTGAAATATAATGGTGGATAATAGTGCAACTAATAAAAAAATATTGTGTTTGGGTTTACAAATTTATTTGATGACAAGGTTTTAGTTTACGGATTCAAATCCAACTCACTCCTAATCCAACCGATAAGATCTACACGGATATAATCACTTTTTGGATAGATTGTAGATCAAGAAATTACCGATTCACAATTTTACAGGTGAATCAAAATCGACACAAATAAACAAATCCACAATTTTTGCAAATAAATCAAAATCGATACAAATGAACGGATATTCGCCCAAACGCAACCTTACCAGTAGTATTTTGTTAGATACACGATGAACGCTAGTAAAGTGAGCACCCAAATTGGGCTTGGGCTCGAGTTTGGAGTGGGCTTGGGCCGAATGGGAAGTAAAATGACCAAACACTCCTCCGCTAGACAGACACAGGCACACACTCGCAGGTCACAGACTCGAGCTCAGCTCAAATCATTTCTTCGTCTCTACACGCAAAACAAACTGCCCCAAATTTCCATTTGGTAGGTATTTTCTGAGCAAGCCCTCTCTTCTCAATCTCAATTCGTGACATTGCGTATCTGATTCTATACATCATCTGTTTTCGGAAGGTGATTTGGGATCGATTTTGTTCAATTTTCTGATCCGCTTCTTGTAATTGCAGTCGGGGATACGCAGAAAGTAAGAAGGTTCTGATCGGTCAGAGATGGGCGGAGGAGAGCATGGACACGGAGAAGGAGCCCATGGGGACTTCAGGGCTAAAGTGTGGACCATGAGCGGTGGTCCCTACTGCCGCCCCAAGCACTGGCGCCGCAACACCGCCATCGCCCTCGCCGGCGTCTTCCTCGTCTGCATTCCCATCGCCATGAAATCCGCCGAGCTCGAGGTCTCTTCGCTTTCCTTTCCCTCTTCATTTTCCCTTCAATATGAATTGATACATTTCTGGATCTGGTTTTCGCCCAACTGGGTAATCAAATTGCATAGCTTTTGCTGAATCATGAGGACCGATTTGTACATTGTGTTGAATTGAGTGAAATGAACACAAGATTTATCTGCATTTCCATTGCTAGATTTCGTTGACTTGGGGCTTATGTTTTTGTTTTTATTATAGCGTAATTTTGCTCAAGAAAAAAAATGCAGGGGAGCTTAGGAATCAAGGCTCATATGTTATTTTGATTACCTGAGAGGTGCGAAAAGAACACACAACTTAGACGCATGGACTACTTATATGTGGTTAGTTAACATCTCTAGTTTCACTATCAGACTTCAGTGGTCTGAGAAAAAGTGTGGCACTGTCAATTTGGTAGCCAAAAAATGCAAAGAAGTATAGGAAGTGAAATGCTTGGTTTTGGGTTGTTAAGATTCGTGTCATGTTTAGAACATATGGAAAATAGACCAGAAATTGATGTCTTGGATGTAAAATTTGTTTTACATTCAGTAGCACATTATTATATAAATGATCTGAGCACTATTATCTCTAATAACAACTAAAAGTAGATAGGGTACAGAACTTAAGTTTTTTTTTTCTTTAATAAAGTGTTCTTTAAGAGCAAAAACATGGTCAATTTGCAACTCCATCAACAAAGCTACTAAGCTTGGGGTTTCTTTTTTATGTTCTAACTTGTCAGTTTGTCCTTTGGTTGCTGAGAAGTCAGAAGAAAGTTGTAGATTCTGACTCTTGAGAGGTTCTATAATTTTTGGTTGGAGTATATGAAACAAAACTCGAGTGCAGTTCTATTTTGCAAATGAGTTCGATTTAGTGTAAAGCCAAAAATAAACTATAAAAATAACTCCGAAGTTTTTTCTTCTTTCAATCAGTGTCTCACATTGAAAGAATGTGGATTTAGTGACCAATTGACATACTAGTTGGACCCTCCATTTAACAACTTAAGTTTTGGGGTTGGAGTGAGTTTAACATGCTATCTGCGCTTGGTTTGGTCTTGGCATGCAACCCGTTTGTACTTCCTTGTTCGTATATTCTTGGTCCATGTGCGAGGCCTTTTGTGTCATCTGGTCTGCACATGAGGGGGAGTGTTGAAGTGTGGCCCATATTGAAAGAATGTGGATTTAATGACCAGTTGATATGCTAGTTGTGCACTACACCTAACATCTTAAGCTTTGGGGTTGAAATAAGTTTAACATAAGGGAGGCCATGGACTATTATCTAATATATATATATTTTTCCCTTGCTACTCCAGCTGCATCTACCAGCCATGCCATTCAGTTTGGTGCCATAACCTATAACAATATTATGTATAAAAAAATCATGTCTGGTCTTATTGTAGTAACGATGGTGCCTAATTTTTGCTGTTATAATTTTAGCCTTTTCTGCCATTAGGACTAACAGTAAATCATAATTCATCTAGTGTCACTTCATATTCCAGCAGTATTTGCACTTTCTGTTGCTTAACCCCTGAATGGCATAGATGAGTGGCTCTCTGCAATTCTTGCCACCATAGCTCTTGTTACAGTTATTCCATATCTATTTCTCTTGCATGTCTGGTGTTGACATCTTTTATTATTAACATTGTGGATTGACCTCTGGAAATGGCCAGTTTCACCAGTGATTCATTAAGTGGTTGATATATTCAGTGTCACTATTGGATTCACCAATTGAATACATGGTTGTGAGAAACATGTGCTGATTGATGGTAAAGAAATCTCAAAAAGAATCAGTTAACTTGTTCTGTTGTTTAACTTTTAAAGGTCTATATGTGGGTAGTAGTACTAGTGAGCAGTGACAGATTATAGAACTTATTCTTGTTACTAAAGTAGTGATGTCTAGAAAGGTCCTCCGAAGTTTGCTGATCATGGAATAATGCAACTTCTTATGTGCTTATTAAGTTATTTAGTTTGATATTTGTATATCAAAAAAGGAAAGTCTGTGATATTTATTGAATGGACATTATGTTAAGCATAGTTATTTTATTCGGCTGATAAGGGCTATTTTTACCAACCATTTTCGTGTGTTTTTGAAGCCAAAAAAAATTAGCACTAACAGTAGCATATTCTTGCAGCAACGGCCTCACAATCCTGTTCGCCCAATTCCTTCACAGCTGTGGTGCAAGAACTTTGGAAAGAAGGATTACTAAACTTGTTCAGGTCTCTGACAAGTGAGAGTACAGATCAAAATTATGCAGCTTGGTTATGCATCCCTTGTATGTGTTCTTCAAAAAAGGATTTCAGCAGCCTTTCACGGCTGAACTCAGTAATATTTTCAAAGGTTTTGGGCCTATGCCAGTGGACTGAATTGTTTCATGAGCTCAACATTAATAACCATAATAAGTTGCTGATTTTCCTTACTGTTATAAAAGATGTTATAATACACCAGGCATGCTAGGTTGCTGATTTGCAAGTTGCTGTGAATACTTGATTTTTTGTCGGAAGTGATTATTTAAGGTTTTACATATCAAATTATTTAAGATTTTCCTTGCTGTTATACAAGATCTGTATTGTGATTTTATATTATCCTTGCTGGTGAAAACATATGGAAAAAGAGGAAAAAATACCTGCGCCTCTAACTTTCTGTTGAAAGTGGATTGCTTGATCTGATCAATTGGGACTCTTCTAAACCCTTCCAGTCTGTCACCGGAGTTCGGTCACTGTCATTGCTGTCATGAGAGTCGACCGGAGTTCAGTCATGGAACAAGGTTGTCGTTGCCAAACTTAGCCACGAGCAAGACCGACTTGTTAACCGGCAATTGGAGCTCTTCCTGACTACTTGCAGAATCGAAACGGAATGGGAGAAGGCAACTCAGATTCAAATTCCAAAGGTAACTTCGACAAAGAAGGAAGAAGAAGTAGCACGTGAGAAGCACGAGAGGATAACTTACTTGCACGACGACATTTCGACACAGGAAACAGGAAGGAACTCGTGGGGCTCCCTGGCAGCTCGCTTCAAGCTGACGTTATGGACCGTTGGAACAGTGCTTCTTCTTCCTCCAACAGAACGGAGAACTGAACTGTAATCGTCAAAGGAGCCAGCTATAAAGGCGTAGAGATTTAGGGTTTTACTTGTCTTTGATGTATTTTTTCGAATTAGCCTCTTGAGGAACCCTACCCAAGGGATATTGGGATTATCTGTAATGGATTCCATCTATGAAATCACCTCTGTTTCTTCTTCACTGACCTTGCATCCAAGCCAAGAGGAATGAGATCCTCACACTGGTTCACCCCCTGATAATCACGCAAGTAAAAAGGACTAACTTGGTCAATGAAGTAGAAGTATTATTAAGATCTCCAATTAGTTATTATTAATCCATAAGTTAAACTCTATAGTCCACAAATTGTTAGCATTGAGTCTACTGTTTAATTATCAATAATGAAAGAATTGGAAAAGAAAAATGTTAAAGTTGTTATAATTAGGAAAATATCTTACTTTATTCAACAATTTTAAAAATATGTCTATCTTTGACGAACCATCGAGAATACTTTATTTTGTCTCTTATACCTACTTGTTGACTTCTTTGATTCTTCCCCTTTCCACCCTCGAACCGTCGTCATTGCTACGGTTCTTATGAGCGATTGCTTGTGGTGGAGATATAGTAGAATTGGTTTCTGAATAGGAAGCAAATATGAATTCAAAAACATTTTTTAGTCTTAATTTCCCCAATTTTATCATGTTTTGGATGTGAAATGATGAAAACAGCTTAATTTTTTTTATGAGGATATTTTTCTAATTTCACACTTAAAATTTGACTGAATAGGATAAATAAGGACTAAAATACATAAAGGGATTAAGAATACTAGAACACACTTAGGAATACTGGAGTGAAACTTTTCCGAAATGAAGTAGCCAGAACATGACAGAGTAATGCTCATTCTGTAAGGGTCCTAAATGCGAAGACCTGCAGATCACACAACTCGTTCATTGATGAAATATGTTAGCCGAGAGGGACTCGAAGATCCTGCCTTTTTGGGATATCGTGTGAGACCTAAACGGTTTTTACGATGCTAGAGCTCAAAACTCAATCGTTAACATAGCACAACCACTCCACAGTTCAAAGTGCGCATGAACAAAGAAAAAAAAAGATTTCTTTATTTGAAAAAAAGTTACAAGGTCCTCCAAAACATAACTTAAAATGAATCCTGACAGAGGAAAGCTGAAACATGCTCGCCAATGAGCCCCAAAGAAAAACACAGCATCAATGGTTAAGAAAACATAAAAAGGCAGCTAAAGTAGCAACATATTCATGTATCAAAATTTAAGAGGCAAAATGGTAGTAAATGAAGTTAGTTGCATGTTATTGCCTCGTCTTCTTTGTCCCCTTGTAATTTTCTGTACAATTAAAACCATTGTGAATGTGTAATATAATAAGTCTTCATTGCAATCTGTGGCAACCTTGGCTTTTATATTGCCAGTGTCCCTTCACCGATTTGGTTCTCATCTGATAATTCTGTGAATGGAATTTTCGGTTTGCTCACAACACGAGAAAATCCATAACCAAGAGAACTCCCACTTGTTTCACATAGCTGCACAACAGATGCCACAACATATATTCGATCAGCTTATATATACACATGGAAAGAGATGTATTTCATTCCTTGCTTACAAATAAGTCGATAAAACTATTGCATTGCATACCTCTGTAAGCTCAGACAGATGGCGAGACCTAAATTCATTGATTGTTGCTGCAATCTCCGACATTGGCAATTTAGCCTAAACAGAGAAACAATATAACAAGTATGAGGTCGCTCCTTCTAATCCCCACACTTTGGTTATTGCCAACAACAACAAAAAGTGAACCACAAACCACTCAGTTATTTATAGGCTCTGACATACTGGAGAATGTTACTAAACTAGCTCTTATGCATGGTAGCTCTATGGATATGATCAACAGTATCCGTTCACAAATCCAGCAGGGATGTAACATGTTTGCTCATAAGAGAAACAAATTCAACCTTAATCGAAAGTATGAAGCAAGCATGCAATAAAGCTGTGAAATGTAAATTTTAGTTTTTGTTTTAAAAAAAAAAACAGGCACCTTATACGGGATCGGGCTTCCACAACTAAAAGGTCAACCTTGTTAGTTGGGTGTGGCCTTAGCCATTATAAGTAGCTATTTTCTCTTCTTTTTATTCAATGTGGGATTTCTTCAACATGAAACGACCGATTCCATGCAATCAATCCCATGAATAAAGCAGTATACTAAATGAGACGCAACATTGCCTTAGAGCTTCATGAGACATCCAAAACTATGCAAAAATGTATCAGTAGAAGAGACAAAACGAAACCACATCATATCAAGATATGCATTGCAATAACAAGTTCTAATCAACTGGGTGAAGACATCTACCTGAGCAAGAACAGCAGCAGCTAACTGCAGACTTGGTTCCAAAGTCTCTGGAACAACCTGTAAGGTTGTACTAAAGCGATTAAGTATGAATAGAAAGACATGTGAAACGTACCAGAAACAATACTGCCCACCCAAAATTTTATTATTTTGTGCAAGAATAATGGTAATCTAAAATACAATGTTGTATATTACACAATCATCTTTTTAGGAAATGTTTTGACTAAGAAAATTGTTAAACAGAGCATACCGCAGTAGCTCCAGCCTTTTCCAAATTTATGCCATGATCAACATCATGAGCACGAACAAAAGTCTTCACGTTGTGGAAATACTTGCTCAAAGCCCAAACAGTTCTATAATTTGCACCAGGGCTATCCAAAGTGATTGCTGCAGCACAAGCTCTCTCAGCACCAACTTTGTGGAGGACCTACTCACCAAAAATAAAGCACATCAGACAATGAACTAGAATCCATGTGAGGGCACAGCTTGCAGATTAATCTTATATTACCTCTCGACTGCCAGCATCACCAAAATACACAGGAAGGTCCAAAGCACGCCCAACTGAAACTCTATCACTGAATATTAAACAGAACATGAAATGAGGTTATATGCCCGATACTCTCTAACACAAGTACACTGTAGACAGTAAGGAACTGGCATTTCACAGATGGATATTCCTACTCATTTGCTATAGATGTACAATAGTTGACATAAGATTAATAAACCAGTCTTGGCTAAAGATAGAACAAGAAAATATAAGTAAACATGCTACATTGAACATTTTCTTGGGTAACTCAGAAGGGAAATGAAACACCATTTTAATAATATTAAAATTCCTTGCAAGAGTTAGCAAAGAAACTATATCCTAGAATACACAGCCGAACTCTTCAGAAAAATATAAGGACCAAAATATACATGGGTAAACAAGATTATTAGTTTGAATACCTTCTAACATCAAGAGCAACAAATGGAATCAGCCTTTCTGAAAGAAGCTGAGCAATAATCTGGGAACAACAGAAAAAGGGCAACAAAAAAAAAAACTGTTAGATCATGGTTTGTAAGTTTGGCAGGCTAATGATATTGCCATATGAGTATCATTATGAACCACCATATTAAAAAATACCTGACCAACTCGCCCAAATCCACAAATGATGATATGATCTTGCAAATCGTCTGTCTGGAAGGGATAAAACAATAAAGATTACCCAGTGGGTAAGCCAATGTAACAAACAGGTAACCTCTGGACATATGAAGTGGTTAGAAGTGAACCATTGTGTCAACATTTTACCTCACTTTCTGCAGGTAATAAACTTCGAACATCTTGAACCTCAAAACGAGAGGCAATAAGCTGGCCTCCAGCAGCTAGCCATGGTGTGATGGCCATTGAAATTCCCACCACAAGAAACAACAAAGATGATAGCTGAGAAGACATTATACCCTGCATTACAACAAAGACCAAAGAATCATCTGTACCCGCAACAATCAAAATTCTTTACTGAGAAGTCTACAAGTTATAATCAAAAGTAAATATCATACAGAGTACATATAGAACAATTATTTTGTTTCAGCTTTTTAACAATAAGTTTTTTTTTTTTTTTTTGATATCAACAATAAGTTTTTTTTATCAGCCAAAAAAAACATTAAATTAGAAGAGAGCAAGAGACCCCAAAAAAGGAGCAACAAGTTCTATTCCATGAAGATGGCAGTACAAAAACAAGATGAGAAATAAGAGAACTACAGCAGAGAAGAGAAATGAAGATGAATGATAGAACATGAGCATAGCTTGTCAAGGAGCATATCAGAACTGCACCCCAGACTCCAAACATGATGAAAATAGAGCATTGAATATGAGAGGCGAAGGAGAGTCTGACGTAGATGAACCAAGAATTACGTTAATCAATCCGCTATACGCTATTTTTGAAAAACAAAGGCAATCAAGAGATGAAAGGCACATCTCCAGCGAGTGATTAATGCATCAACTATCAAGAGGAATGAAATATTAATGAGTACTCAGCAAAATAAACTGTTATATGTAATCTGCAAATATAGCAGTCAAGACAATAGTTGAGGGATAACCTGATTAACAGCTTCACCAAAAGCTACAAATGCAAATTCTCCACCCGGAGCAAGAAGAAGACCTGCCCTTATTGCAGATATCATTGAAATACCAAAAGCTCTACCAACTACTGCAACCAATATAGTTTTCCCACCAATCAAGAGTCCCAATGTCCCCATAATCAAGGGAAAATTCGAAAGTAGAAGTTTGAGATCAATTGACATTCCAACCTGAAAACCCGCAAGATAGGGTCATTAATTGTGAACATTTAGCAACTTTGTTAATCAATAAACTGATAGTCTGAAATAAAAAACGATCATAATCCACAATAGCTTTAGCCAACGGAGCATTGTCACAGCTTGTGGAGGTTTCAAAGTTTTACAGGTCAAGCAACTAGTATTCTTCATTCTTCTCATTGATGCATTGAAATATATAAATAAATAATTAATGAAAAGCATCTCCCTGAACTGTAGAAAGAAACTATGATCATGAACAAACAGGAGATAAGTAGCTCCTACAGAAATACCAAGGCAGCATACCCACCGTCATGAAGAATAGACCAAGTAAAAGGCCACGATATGGAGCAATATCTGATTCAACCTGTAGGGAGAATTCAGTCTCTGCAAGAAGCAAACCAGCCAAAAATGCTCCCAAAGCCATAGAAAGCCCAGCCTGTTTAAGGCAAAGAACAAATTGATATATCCAAATCATTTTGTTGCCTATTTAACGGCTATTGCATTTTTGGGAGACTATTGATAATGAACAAAGTGCAAAAACTACAATAATCAGACTTATTAAACTGCATACCCTGGCTGTAAGGAGACTAGTCCCTAGAATAACAAGGAGTGTATTGGCAGAGAATATTTCAGCATTTTGATTTTCTGCAATTTGCTTATAAATCGGTCGTAGCAGCTGCATATCACATAAAAGAAAGACAATCAAATGCTTGACATGATTCCAATATATATGAAACCACAAAGGGGAGAAAGAACACCAGATACTGTAACTGAAATTCACATATGTCCATCATTAAAGATGAACAAATAGAGCACATATTTTTAGCACCAAGTACCAACATGTCAAACAACTATCTGAACTTAAGTTTTAGAACAATTCTCCAAGACAAATTACTAATAACAGAAAACATATATGATGTCCAATAAATAATAAACTATTTTTCTTATATAGGTAATATATACAAGTATATAGGGGTAGCCTTCCCTATCCCCTCTCCAACCAACCCAATGAGATTCGAACCCACGGTCTCCACTGTGGATATGTGAAGCTTGAACCATTATTTCTGAAGCCTTCACCATAATTTTTATGCAAGTAATTGAGGGCAATGAGCTCATGATCAATGAGCATGTGTAGCAACTTTAATTTGGTCAAAATATTACAAACATACATATAGGTTTAGGTCATGTTCCTGTTGACTAATCCAACCCACTTAATTAACAATGTTCAACATGCCAACCTATCATTTAATAACCCTTTTAAGATTTTAAGATTTTGAACAATAAATGGTACTATGCCTTATTTGATGTAGGTACCGTATTAACCATTAAAGAATTATGGTTTTATTTTTCATTAAAACAAGGTAATTGAATCAAAATTTGTCTTATATGATCGTGTTGTACAGTGACCCATATAAGTTAAAAGGATCAAATGTGTCTGGTAGGTCAATCCAAACCCAAATTATATTGATATAAGAACAGAAAGCAGCTAGACAATGATCCATAGAGACCTAATAAATCCAGAAGGTCCACATGGTATGATATCATCCAGACATCATAGATTTTTCTTCGTATACATTTACATTACATAGCTTTTATGATTTCTAATTAGGATGCAAGGAATATAAGATACAAATTTTTATGTCCTGTGTAGAAAGATATGCAACGATGATGCTGAACGTAATTTGAATATATAGAACATACCAGGCGTCCACCAGCAATTATGGCAGTGATCGCAACTACAGCCTTAACAGCAGCTAGTCCAAGAGCTTCAGCAATGGCCTGAAAACCAACCTGTAAAAAAGCAGATAATGTTATCCGTGGTGACAAAATAAGCATCACTAAACATCCCAGTTGCTCGTTCACACATTTTAGCCCGTATATATCTTAACTATGATCAGGAAGCAAAAGAAAAAGATGAATAAGATGCTTTAGTACTAAAGAATATTACCCCTCCTTTGGATGAATTTGGTGAAATAAGAGGTATGAGAATAAGTAGAACCACTACAGCCAAATCCTGAAGAGCATCACAAGATAGTAAAAACAATTAACTAGTAGTCGTTTTGCAAAACAAACGCAACTATATGAAAGAGAATCCATGACAAGTAACAAATTTCTGCACAAATAAAGACAAGACTAGAAGCAGGTGCGGGTAGATAGCAAAGTGCAAAGCCACCAACTAAACTTCACTTCATTTTTAACATTCCTAAATATGATGATTGTTGAAGTGCATGGAATAGAGAATACTCTGTTTGAGGGTTCATAGAGTAGTATATTTATATGCACAACAGAAGTTACTAAACCATGCAGTTGTGGTTTTTAAATGTCATACATGGATACCCTTGCCTAGTGTGAGCAGACTGATGCCAATATGGTGCAAGGAAGTAACATGTTAAAGGCTCTATGAATCAGTATCATAAAAAGGTTCTAACTTCAATCAAGTGTGCTACAAACATAGAGAATCATGTTCTCTGAATTAAACTTGCAATTTCATGACAATCTGCATCAAAAACTGGATTTCTTTGAAGCTACATTCTAACCTGGAAAAGTAAGACTGAAAATGTAGCACGTCCATGGCGAGATGTACTCTCTCCTCGTTCCTGCAAAACCTGCAAAATAAACCTGTAATTAATTTACTTGCCCATCAAGATATTATCAACTGGGATCAGGTCTTAGTCTCAAGTGATGGTCTACTCTGATCTCCAGAACCAGAGCTTTATCCATGAGGGGAGTATAAATATTAAATTGTAGAATACATTCATGATTACCAGGGTCTCCAATACTTGCATGATACTTACTAGTTTTTTTTCCTTCTAAATTTGAATGATGTCATCAGTTTCCTCCTTCGTTTTTTCAAACTTAGAGGAATACCAACACTTCTTGGGTCAAGCGGTAAAGAGGTTGCTTTTCTTTAAGCAATGCCTTAGGTTCAAGTCTTAGCATGTGTGTTTGTGTGTGTATATTGCCTATCACAAAAAATAATTGGGAGGAACAGTGGCACAAAAAAAGTCATGACACAGCCAAATCTCAAGAAGAAGTAACTTGTAATCACTACCTGTAGGACAACAGCAGTGGAAGATAAGGCCAGGCCATTTCCTATCACAATTGCAGCAGGACCAGCTTGGCCACAAATGTAATGAGCAACTAAGCCAACTGCCACAGCTGTTGCCAAAACCTGCATTTGTTTATGACATTAAAAATCACAAGCACCAAATTAGATGTGTAGCATATACCAAGGGCAAATTGTAAGCAAATGTTAATAACAATGACAAGAAATGATGCTTTCCAATCACCTGAGCAGAACCTAATCCAAAAACATATTTCTTCATGGAACTCAGCCTTTCAACAGATAGCTAAAAAAGTGAGATCAAAGCTTCATTGTTAACTTTTCACATCCTGACGAAGCTCAAATATGATGATTAAACAGCAAGAACCAAAAGATATACTCCACCTCAAGGCCAATATTAAACAACAAGAAAACAACTCCAAATTCAGCAATTGCCTTTGTCCCATGTACATGACGGATAATAGACAGACCATATGGCCCAATCAAAATGCCAGCAGCCAAATACCCTAGAACAGGACTGCCTGTACACCACAGAAGACACAAGACAAACCAGTAATAAAACATAAACATTCGGGGAATATTAAATTGAAATTAGGAGACTGCGGAGATATGAATAGATGATAGTCGACAATGAAAAGCACCTAGATGGTAAGACCATTAATTATGCTTCCAGGATATGGATAACACAATAAAGCATTTGAGAGTTTGAAGAAGGAAGGTAGAACCTAAGTAAGATAAATTCAACTGATAACTTATAACTAAAAAGGCACAAATTGAGAATTTTATGGGAGTTGGTTTTTGTACCATGACATGCTCAAGCACTAGGTAAGAGTATGCAAAGAAAACCAACCATCAAAATTAAAATAAATAGTAATTCAATTACCTCCTGGAATTTTCTGGAATATAGGCACAAATATAACACTTGCAAGTAATAGCCACAACATGTCAAAGAGAGAAGCTTCCTCTTCATCAATCTGAATGGATAAGGAAAAGGAGAAACTTTTTATTTTTTAATTAAATAAGGACCTGAAATGAAATTGGACCTAAAACGAAAAACAGAACTATTAACAAACAATATTCTCACTTACCTCTTCATGAGGCAGCTTTGCAATTAATTTTTTTATTCGTTTTGGAAGTTTCTGTATTTGTCGAACAAGAGGCCTGGTACTTAAGGAAACCTCTTCAATACTGGTGGAGATGACATCTGACTGTTGCAGTTGAGCGCTCCTGTCTGCTCGATTAGCATAAAAGGTGGCCCTGCAGTAAATTTTAGCCTCTTATAATTACAGATGCCAAGCTTCATACAGGATGTAGCAATTAAGTGATAGAAGAAAAAACAAAAGTATAAATAATAAAATCCTTGAGGAAGTGTATAGTTGAGGCACTCACATAGCTACAACGTGATGATGATTAATAGTAGTTAGTCTTTCAGATTTTGGAATATATAAGGAAGAAATAAAACCCATTTGGTCATGTGCAACGTAGGCCTATCGAGGCACAAGTAGGAAGGTGGAGAGTATGGATTTAGGAGCCTTTAAGAGAGCACAAGGACGACCAAAAAAGACATGGATAGAAGTTATCCGCAATGATTTGGAAGATAAGGGTATCACTAAGGATTTGGTAATAGATCACAGACAATGGAGAACAAGCATTCATGTGAATGACTCAATGTGGTCTGCATTTGGTTCATAGAGCCTACACCAATTGATTGGGAAAATGACCAAGTTGTTGTTGAAAGGTATGGAGAACTTATGATATTTTTTTCAGTCGCACTGTTTAGGTAAATCAGAAAATGCATTTTGATGAGCCTGTTACCATTTCTAAGAAATGCCTCTTTGTTCCACTTTAAGTCCATAGACACTTAAGAAATAACAATAGAGGGAAGGACTAGTGAAGCACAAACTTGATTAATTTTGTAAAAGAGAATCACATTCAGTACTATGAATGCAACACAACGAATGCAATATACATACCCTGCCCCAAGGAGCAATAAGCCCACAACCAGCTTAGGCAGTTGGTTCTTCAAAGACTCGGCCATCCCCTGGAAAACGGAGGCTGTGGTGAACTCAGTCCCATCTACCGCAAACGAGAAGAATGATGCAGAAAAGAACCTCGAAGATTTCTTCAATGAGGATTTTGGGGAATTCTCCCTGGTTAAATCCTTCTGTGTTTCCTGCTTTTTTGTTTGAGCCACATTCTTTAACTTTTCTGCTTCTACTTCCACTTCTTTAGAAGTCTCAAGGGTTAATTTTCCATTTTCGTGATCACTATCATCAGACTGACTAAGATCATCAAAACTCTGATAGTTCTTATCAGGTAGGTTATCCGGCAAAGGGTCAAGAAGCAAAGAATCGCCATTAACCGGTACAGCCACGTCTCCTTCAATAGTGATATCACCCGAAGTAACTTCAACCACTTTCTCCTCCGCCACAATTTCTTCATCACCCAACACCTGAATTTTGCTTGTCTCCACAGTATCAACATGAGAACTGTGGAGAGATTTCTCTAATTTCTGCAAAGCAATTTCAGCATCACTCACTCGCTTTGCAGCCTCAAGTTCAAGAGCAACAGCTTGTTCTGCTAAAAGCATTATATTTGCCACATCCTCTTCTGCTTTGAGTGAATCCATTTGTGCTTTGTCTGCCATCTCATTCAACCTATCTACTTCCTTCTGCAATGCCTCCTTTTTACTCTGCAAATGCCTCATCTCTGCCTCGCAATTGGCTAGTTTAACCTGACAGTCCTTCATGTCTTCCTGAGCGGCCAAAAGTGCTAATTTTTGTTCCTCAATATCATTTTCACCAGAACTATCACTTGAATCTTCTGGAGCCCCATCCCCTTCCTTTGCAGCACTTGAAGCTTCCATAGCTACCTGAAGCCTTGCCTCGGCCAAAGAAAGGGCCATTTTTGCTTTTTGAACAGCTTCTCCAGCAATACTTTCTTCATTCACTATCAATTGTATGCTATCGAGGGTGGAATTAACATTATCCCAAGCACTTGCTGCTTCATCTTTCAAAGCTATGGCAGCTTCAGATATTCTCTGAGCCTTCTCCTCAAACATGGTACTATTAAGCCGCGCAACTTCCAATTCTTTCAAAGCTTTCTGTAGCTGTTCTCTCAGTTCATCCATGCTGGGGAGCTCTGCTACTTGGTCATCTTCTTGTCCCTCGCTAGAATCATTTGATTCAGCACCGAGAATGGGCTCCATTGCCGAGCCCTCCTCATCGTTCTCTACATGCTCCACATTACGACCATTCCCATTGATGTATGCTAGAGAATCATTACTCTGACATTGCAACCTGGAGCCCCTCAAGACCTTAAACACATTGTCAAAATTGCTAAACAACGGTCTTTTTGAAACAGAACTCCTCAGCCGACCATGAAAATCCCCCCGAATAATCGTGCTCTGATTTCCAGCTACCATTACCCTCGTCTTCTTACACGAAATGGTCTTGGCGAAGACCCTCGGAGGCCCAAGAGCTTTACCACCAAAACCTCCATTTCTAAACATAACATGCGAATCCCGAATCCTATAACTCATGCAATCACTGCCATGAAGCATACTTGGCTGTTTAAAACAACCCCCAATATCCATATCCCTGACTTCTTCAGCACTAAAACCCCCCAAAAAACACAAGCCCTACCGCAAGCAGCAGACTCTCATCAATCTTTGGCCGAACTCCTGCCAACACAAATAAATCCCACTCACAAACAACAAAATTGAAGCAATTAATCCGAATTTTTACGAAATGAACTAAAAAAAATCGTCCGATTCCAGTCAAATGCGCCCAAATCCAAACACGTATTCAAAATGATCAAATTATAATCCAAATTCCACTGAATCAACTTCACAGCCCAGCAAATATCTCACAACACACACATTACCTTACACATATATACAGAAACACAAATTGTATATGCAAATAAAGGAAAGAATTAGATTGAAGAAAGCTGACCGATCGATGAGCAGCGAAGAGAACCAGTGGTTTTAGGGCAGAAAATGACAGAAATCCGAGCGCGGTCTCGCTCCCACTCACACTCACTCGTTAGCTACAGAGAGAGAGGGAGAGCAAGTAGTACGTAATGACGACAAAGTCTCGGTGTGCACATCTCTCTCTCTTTAGCAATCGTATTGGCGGATTTTATATTTTCAGTTGGGGACCGATTTTACGGAAATGGCCTCGCAACGCCAGGTTTTGATTTTATGCCACGGATATTCCAGAGCAGAAAGTTCTCCAG
>JAYMSW010000514.1:0-21978 GCA_036897725.1 Erodium texanum | reverse complement strand
CGACTCAGTCCTCCGACTCCTCGGCGGAGTTTGATTTTGCCTCCAAGTTGTCGCCAAATAGCTCCGCTGCGGTCGGTTCCATGAGCTCGGCGGATGAGCTGTTCTGTAACGGCCAAATCAGGCCTATGAAGCTGTCGTCGCACTTGCAGAGGCCTCAGATCTTGGCTCCGCTCATAGATCTGGAGGTTGAGGAAGAAGACGTGGGTGAAAGCAGAGATGACGATGAGTCTGCAAAGAGGGGAAGAGATCTGAAGCTACGGAGCAGATCTCTTCACAGGAAGGCGAGGTCTCTGTCGCCTCTCAGGACCGGCGAGTTGCAGTGGAACGAGGAAGAAGATGAACTCTGTAGCGGAGCTAAGGAGACAAGGGATCGCATTCTGGAGCTGGAGGAGAGGAAGCAGAACGAGTCGGTGTCAAGCGAAACGACGCCGTCGTGTTCCACTTCGTCGTCGCGGTCGTCGTCTTCTGGAAGGAACTCGAAGAAGTCGATATTCCTGAAGGATCTTCTGTACAGAAGCAAAAGCGAAGGAAGAGCACACGGCAAGGAGAAGTTCTGGTCCACAGTTTCGTTCTCTCCTTCGAAAGAGAAGCGGCAAGTGCCGAAAGAGGAAAAGCCTCCTCCACAACCCTCACAAGGGAGGCAGCAGAGGAACAACAAGAAGCAAGTTCCAAGCAACAGGAAACCGGCAAACGGGGTATCGAACCGGGAGGTGCCGCCGCCGGCGCACGAGGTGCACTACACGACGAGCAGAGCTCAGGCGGAAGAGATGAAGAGGAGGACGTTCCTGCCGTACAGACAGGGCCTGCTCGGGTGCCTCGGGTTTAGCTCAAAGGGGTACGGTGCGCTTAGTGGGTTCACAAAAACGTTAAAGCCGGTTTCTTCTCGGTAAAGGATATTTTGCTTTCTTTGTTTCTATTCTTTGTGTACATTCTGGTCTACTGTATTAGTTAGTGCCAAAATATATGTTAGGTATGGCCATATATATATATATATATATATTGTACAAATGATCCTAGTATGTGGAGTTGCATAGACTGAAGAAACAAGCATAATATAGAGATTGTAGAATGAATAAAAAACTTCGGATCTTTTGAACTTCACTCGTGATTTTGCAAACCGGTACCATTTTATTCATGCTCTATCTTCTTTATCAGTAAGCTCGGAAAACAGTATTTCAGTGATCCTATACGAAACAACACTTCTTGATTGTAGAAGAGTATTTCACTGAGTACCATAATATTTGTCTTAGCCCAGTGAGCATGATGCAGTATCCTTGATAAACAAGGATACAGTAGAGGCACACCCACATGGGAGGTGGCGTGCTGTTTGTTTGGTAGTACGTATACAGATAAATGGCCCACCCATTTCTTCAGTATTGATTATTTTTGGAGGGTTCTTGCACTCACTATCTTTCAGTATTCAATCTATTGATTTATAGGGTAAGCAAGAAGCAACACAGAAGTTACACTTACTTGAGCTAGGGGACCTCCTTTCGCTGTTTCCTTTATAGTTTCAGTTTGCAATGAAATCTGCAAGGAAGGTTCTTAGTTTTGGGCAGAGGATCTAAATACGACACTGACAGGGACATTCCATGTGCATGGTTTTAATGTTTTGTGCTGAGCTTCTCCATATGTTATGTTTAAATCATATCTATCAGTTTTTTTATCACCCCTCAACAACAAGAGAAACAGTAAGACAAGTAGAGGTACAGCCTGTTTCCATTCGAGTTTATAATTGCCCAAACGACTTCCATCGCAGCCCGAGTTCTACAAATCAGCAGACTACAATATCATCATCTTTGTCTGCATCAACAAGTTCTTATCTTCACATTCATTTATATAAGCTGTTGGCTACGTCACGGAGGAGAGTCTTATTCAATTGACAAGAAAGGGTAAATAGATCCGAGACATTTTTTCAACACAGGTGACAGGGATTAATACTTGAGATTTGAGAAATGAAAGTCCAACTTGCCAAACACCTTGAGGCTCTCATTGACATTTAGATATGGAGATGTGCTTCACTGTGGGATAGTGTGGTGCACAAGAGTCTAGATCATCAACTACAACTACTTACACAGAAACATTTTATTATACAAAAACCAAATACTTCAACTGCAGTCCCTGTTCTACTTCTAGACAGGGCCGTTCCAATAGATTTGGGGGACTAAAACAAAACTTCAAATTCAGGCCTTAAAAAGATACAATACCTCATAAGTTATTAATTTAACGTGAAAATTTACGTTTAAATAGAGGAGACATAAACATGACTCCATAAATTATTCTAAACATTTAAGCATACCAATTCTATATGTTATATATACACTAAACTTTCAAAATGAAACAATTGAAAAAACTATGTTTTTCAGAAAACTAAAGGAAAATAAGTATCAAAATGTCTTGATTTTCACTAAAGACGTTGCTTTTGACATGGATGTAGAAGATAAAATCTTTACTTAAACTCTTGTGATCATTTTTTTGTAATAAATTATTTTCAATTAATAAAAGAGCTAATTCATTTAATCTTTGTTGTGACATGGTTGATCATAAGTAATTTGTTTTCTTAGTTTTAATTTGTTGTGATATAAGAGTTTTAAGAAAATAGGTTGGATTAATGAATTAATGAATTGACTAGATTCATGAATTAATTAATGGATTTGAATTATTAAAGTTTTGGGGCCTTTACTAATTAAAAGATAGACATTTATATTAGAATTTTGAAACAAACTGACCTTCTAATAACTATAGGTTTAGAGCATTCATTAATTGAGGGCCTAAAGCCCAAGATTTTTTTGCTTTATAAACGGGCCGGCCCTGCTTCCAGAGTTCAGGATTTTTAATCTTTAATATGTTGTTCGTTTTAGTATGTCAAGTCAATGATATTGGTACATTACTAGAGCAGCCAAAAATAACTGTCCAAGAACAATATTAGCACCCAAAATATAGTTGTATATGTTTATTCAACCACTTGATCAATAACAGAGACCTACTTCAGTATTCACAAATTCGGCCACGGATTCTGCAGATCATGCCTCTTCATACCTATACTACCGACAATCAATTTCTAATCCCTCTATAAATTTTAAAGTCGAGGAGTTTAGGCTGTAGACTTGGGTGCGTTTCGTTTTCCAAAGAATCTATGTCACTCCATTTATTGCATTGTATGTTAACATTCATATGAAGATGGAAGATTGGAAAGGATGATCAAGATAGATGTCCATCTATCTTCGATTTCCATAATAATAGATTAAGAAGAGGATAACCCTCATAAAATGAAAACAATATGATAACACATATCATATCACCCGTTAAATTATGCTTAACTCTTGTGTTGAAGTGAATCTTTACGAAACCATTGAATTGTTAGGTATCCAGAAACACCAAATTTGTTGCATGCACTCTTAAGTTCATCACCATCTACTGCATTGTAAGCTAACTTAATTATGAAGATGGAAGATTGAAAGGGATGATTAAGATAGACGACCACCTATCTTGAACTTCCCTATCCGCAATGATAGATTAAGATGAGGATATTCGATTCATGGCCAAGATAAACCAAACACCCTCATAAAATGGAAAAAATATATATATAATAACAACACATTTGAATTATATTGGGACTATTTAAATAATCTGTTATCTTACCTTTGGGTTCGAGTGAACGTTTACGAAATCATTGAAATGTTGGGTATCTTTACACCAAACTTGTTGCATGCACTCTTATGTTCATAACAATCAACCTACTAAGTATTGGCATGTTAAGCTGAGATAAATAGGTTCCAATGAACCATAATAACAAGTGAGAAGGGCATGTAAACTGTGAGATTAGAAGTATCATGGAAAAGGGGCTTAACAATCAGCATCTTACATATACAAATAGTTCATACAAATGGAAAGGAAAAAAACTAGAATAAATTGGTGGGTTCATATTTCTGGAGGACCCGAGGAAGATTAATTGGGAGCTTACCTTTCCAATAGAAACAGACTTTCCCTTCTTAAAACTTGATCCACGCTCTGCATAGTCTGGAGCTATTTTTTAATATTTTTTTTATACAAATGGAGTGCAATTTATAAGGTGAATCTGATTCCCAAGAAACTGGCAATGAACTATAGAACAACATGAGAAACTACACAAGGACAGTCCCTTAAATCCCATATTCTAACATTTTTACAACTTCAGGTGATAATTATGATCACATGACAAGACAAACAACTTCCGAATACCCAAAATGGTCCTATACCTTCACCACTGGGAAAGTTTGATGAGCAGTCATGTAAACAACATGAACAAGAATATCTAATAGTTTCATTTCTATAAAGATTTATGATTCTTAATGGATCTCAATAAATACCTATATCTACTTTATAGTTTGCACATATGCAAGCTACCAATCCTACCTTGGATTACACTTGAGCGAGTCATCAAACAAATAGAAGGACGAGAAATGGAAGCAATTACTAGTAATCTGCAGTAAAGAACATAAATTCATTTAAACTGAACACTAACTACTTATTCGAATTTTTGATGCAAATAGAAGGACGAGAAATCAAAATCAGCCCTCCATAACAGATGTAGAAAAACTAGGACTGAAAACGATGTATGGAACCGTTTGGAATAGGAATTGAATCGGTAAAAGAGGAGATGTACCAGGGATCATAGAACTCGACGGGAGCTCCCCTGCCTTGACCCTCCTCCTTCTCGGCGAACACCTCGACGTCTTCAGCAACAGCTGAGACGATCAGGAGTGCCAAAGTTGCACATACCAAGCAGATCTGATATCTCTCTATTCTTCTTCCGCTGTGTTCTTCGAAGACGAACACGAAGCTCAGTGTTGCCTTGCCTCCTCATTCACCTACTGTGCAGTCAAGCAAGCTTGATCCAATAGCAGCGACTCTGAAATCTGAATGTGAACGTGGCACAGTCCCATTTATGATGGTCCGGAAATAACGCGGCAACTTGTGAGCAGTTAGCAGAAAATGAGCCCACACGCCTTGGGCTAACAGTTAAGTTCGAATTGGGCCCCGGTCATGTTCTTCTTGGTCGCATAGAATGATCGGGCCTTACGGATTTTAGTCCCAAAATAACCACTTCCCATCTACTCCATTCTTTTGTCCTCCAGCTGCTTCAGCTCGTTTTTTTTTTTGTGGTCTCTTACACTTTTATGAAGCCAACATTAAATTTTGTGCTGTGTGGCTGACTCGTTCTTAAGGTTCAAGCTTTTGTTAGTTTTTTGAGAAGACCATTAAGCACCTTAATGACCGTTTGGTGGACACCAGCTCCAAGGTAAGCTTGACCGTGCTCTGTAATGTCCATCTCTCATCACAGTTTAGAAACTCAGTGCCAGTGGCGTAATGAACGGTAAAATATGAGTTCGCGACCGCGTTCATGATTAAGGTGCATAACAGAATTTACCTGAGGCTTGGTCTGGTTTGCTGTACTTCATAATTTATTCATATGAGCCATAAGTTGGGTCCTAATTATTATTGGGCCAACTTTATGGGCGGAGATGCTAATTCCCATTAGATCGAGTTGGTTCATGCATCGTAGCACAGTTGAATGGGTCCATCCAATTCACGCAAATTCAGCAACTAACATGGCACACAGATGATCCCAAGTGCAGCTAGTTGCAATAGATCGCTTTTTCAAACAGACATTGATGTCAATGCATGTGGCATGTCTGAACCTTAACAACTATATACCAGGTTTTTGGTTCTACAATTAACGCGACTGTTGTAGTGTTATTACAGTTTCCCGGTAATTCTTGCAATTTGCTGGCGACGAAAGCGTCGTAGTTACACTACCTTTGACCAATTGACCTGTACAACAATACTCACAAACTAAGAGTCAGTTGTTTTGCTCTGTCGGTTATGTAGTTGAACTAATAATATCTAGATTAATTCATTGCGGGATGACACGAGTTACCCACGTGTCGGCTGTCTGTAGCGTGTGTGTCGTTTATGTCACACGCGGCAAGTATATCCAGGAAAGCGTATATAGCGAAGTAGATAGAAATATTTGCTGACACGTCACGAACTCATCCGATGCGGCAAAATCCAGATGATTCTTCCTCCCGTCGGGAGCGATCTGGGCTCCACTTCCACGTCGCACACGCTTTCACGCAAAAGTCAAGCTTTACAATGCCACGGACAGACACGATGTACTTTCCATGTGCAATGCCCAAATTATTGCAAACGGCGCCGTTTAACTTCAGAATAACAATGATGAAGTAGTAATTGCGTATTGATTAGTTCTTTATTGCTAGTTAAAAAAAAGGAGAGTAGGAGTTGGTATTCTGTTTGGATTCAAGCGCGTTCCAAACTTTCCGTGCAGGTCTATAAAACCTCCACTGTTTCTTTCTCTTTCTTCAATTTTCTTCCTCTTTCTCTTTCACTTTCTTCTCTCCTTTTTTCCGATTGGCAAGGAAATAAACAATAATAATTCAAATCAACCAAAAGTAGATAACAAGGAGAAGCAGATCCAACTGCAAAAAGCAGAAGATTCATACCTGTATACACTTTCGGCGAGCCCAGGCTACGCAAATCTCTCAATCTGGAAAGACCGCCATTACTGAAACCAAATCCCCAGTAAACAGGGTACGAAAATGGATGCTCTAGGTATGAGACTTGGGATTCACGGGATGGCTCCGATGATCCCTTCAGCCACCCTAGATGTTCGGGCAAATCCGTCTCACGTCAGCGCGATCGGGCGCCCTTCGACGGAGAAATCAGCGGCGGCGGCGCCTCCGCCCCAGAAATTAGCATCGGCTCCGGCTTCGAGGTTCTCGTTCAAGTACCCGCTCAGGTCGCTGTGGCGCGGGGGCGGAAGCGACATGTACGGTAGTTTGGCCATAGAGGACGACGTTGTGGTGGACAGCGGAGGGAAAGGGTTAACGGAGGAGGACGGCGGCGTGGCAATGAGGTCGTCGGAGGAGCAAAATGAGAACTGGGTGTCGAAGATTTTACACGTGAACTCTATTTGGAGAAACAAACAGAAGAACAAGGGTGTCGAAGAGCTGGGGGAGAAGGATGTGGTGGGTGATCGGACACAGGGATGCGGTGACGGTGAAGAAGGGTGCCAGATTTGCACAGATGACGAAGAACAGATCGAATTCGACAGGGATTCGTTTTCGAAGTTCCTCCGGCGGGTTTCTCTCACAGATGCCAAACTCTATGCCCAAATGTCATATTTGGGGAATTTGGCTTATTCCATTCCCAACATTAAGGTACCAAATTTACATGTTAATATGTTTAGTTTTGGTGAATATGAGCCAACTAAGATGTTTATGGGCTTGATTAGGCAATTTATATACGGGATCTTAGATTTGAACTTCAACCTGGGAATTTGTATTTGCTTGTTAATTAGGTGCTAGAGATCTGAACAAGGTTCGTCATATATGTTAGATTCTGTTGAATCGATTTGATTCAGAACATCTCTCTTAGTTCCACCTTTGTTCCTCGAAAGGAAATGTAAAACTAGGACGAGAGAAGGCGAATCCGATTTGTTCCTTGAGATCCCATTAAAATATATAATTATACTTCTGAAAATCAATTTAATTCATTTTTTACTTCCATTATGTGATGATTCAGCCGGGGAATCTCTTAAAATATCGAGGTCTGCTATTTGTGACTTCATCTGTGGAGAAGAAAGAGTTGGCAGCCAAAGCTGATAAGGAATTGGCAGCGAAGGCTGAGAAAGATGAGCCATCAGCTGAAACTCAAGAAGCTGTGCAGGAGGAGGCAGAAGAAGGCAAGGAAGATAAGCATGACAGATATCAAATAAGTGCATTGGCTGCTTATAAAATTGCTGCCTCAGCTGCATCTTACCTGCATTCTCAAACAAAGAGTATACTTCCATTCAAAGCCAAGGACGTTGAAGGTTCAGCTGGAGTGAACATGACGAACTCAGAGGTGGCTTCTTTGAAGGCAACCACTGATTCAATGACAGCTGTTGTCGCTGCGAAGGAGGAGGAGAAGCAGGCTGTTGCAAACAATTTAAACTCAACCTGTTCGACCCCATGTGAATGGTTCATATGTGATGATGATCAGACCACTACAAGATTCTTTGTCATTCAGGTAGGATTGTTGATTCTCTTACTGTTATATTTAGTTTTAGGCACATTCTGTGTTTCATGTGTATTTAGCTTTACTCATTGATATGTTCACTTATTCATATTATTATGCAGGGGTCTGAATCAATGGAATCATGGCAAGCAAATCTACTTTTTGAGCCAGTTAAATTTGAGGTAAACAATATAGCCTACACACTATTCTCAGTTCACTTATAGTTTTGTTGTTGATTCAAGCATTGGAATCATGTCAAGCACACCAAAATGGAAAAAAATGTATTTATTTTTCCTTGGAAAGGAACCTGATACATCTTTGGTTGGTTTAGGGACTGGAAGTGCTTGTTCATCGAGGTATTTACGAGGCTGCAAAAGGGATCTATGAACAAATGTTGCCTGAAGTCCGTACCCACTTGAAATCACGTGGAAACCGAGCAACCTTTCGCTTTACTGGGCATTCCCTTGGGGGAAGCTTGTCATTACTCATAAATCTCATGTTGTTGATACGGGGTGAAGTACCACTTTCATCCTTGCTTCCTGTAGTAACATTCGGTGCTCCATCTATTATGTGTGGAGGTGACCATCTGCTCCGAAAGCTTGGATTGCCACGAAGTCATGTCCAGGCAATTACAATGCACAGAGATATAGTACCTCGGGCCTTTTCTTGCAGCTATCCTAATCACATTGCAGAGCTTCTCAAAGCTGTCAATGGGAACTTCCGGAATCATCCTTGTCTTGATAAGCAGGTAAAGTTCTTACCTTTCAAAAGAAAAAAAGTGTGAACTTTATTTGAAGTTTTGCTAATCGAACTCTTGTTTTGATTACAGAAGCTACTTTATGCTCCAATGGGGGAGCTTCTGATTCTACAGCCAGATGAGAAATTTTCTCCTCACCATCATCTTCTTCCTTCAGGCAGTGGTCTATTTCTCTTAAGCTGTACATTGTCAGACTTGAGTGATGCAGAGAAGCAGCTCCAGGCTGCGAAGATGGTGTTCTTGAACACTCCACACCCACTTGAGATCCTAAGTGACCGATCTGCTTATGGCTCCGAAGGAACCATTCAAAGAGATCATGACATGAACTCCTACTTGAAGTCCGTGAGGAATGTGATCAGGCAAGAACTCAGTGTCCTCAGGAAGGCCAAAAGAGCAAGACGCCACCAGGTCTGGTGGCCTCTTGTAACTCCGGTGAGCTTCAATGCTGGGATAATCTTGGGACGGCAAGTTTCATCAATAATCAACATGCATCAAAGCCAGTTGAACTTCTCTGGGGTCATAGACACCGGTAAAGAGTCCTTGAAAAGGTTCAGTAGACTTGTGGCGTCCCAGCAGATTCACTTATTTGTGGTACTCTTGTTCCCGGTGAGGCTGCTACTCTTAGGAGCATATAGCGTGCTCAACTTTCGTTGATTAGTTTTAGGGGTTCTTGTTGGAATGTTGACGATTCTTTATTTGTTGGCTTAGAGAGCAAATCATTTCTTGCTCTGTCTCCCGTGTTATGAAAGATATAGACCTTATGACACTAGAACATGAATGAAACGTAAGATTTGACTTGTGGTTCTGTCCTGATACATACAGTGGCCTTTGCCTTTAGGCAACAACATGCTGATGTTTTGTCATAATTAGTGAAAGGGGGATTGCGTAGAGCATATTTTACATAATATTCACAATTATGAAGCTCGTTAGTTGCTTGAGCAACAGTACAACTTCGTTGAGATGGATGCTTTGTTTTGATGTGTCGGTTTTGGAGTGAAAGGAGAGAAGAAAGAGAATCTGAGAGAACACATGATAATAAGGGAACGTGCTTGGAGCCTGTAGAGAACCCGACAAAGGGTGGCTTGTCGCGGACAAGAAATAGAGTTGGCTATGATATAAGCAGTCAATACCTATCCATATGACAAGGCAGGCCAGGTCAGGTCAGCCTGTTCATGCCCATAGCCACGTTAAGCCAGCACGGACTTCTTCTTGTCCTGATTGGTTGATAACTTCAACTTAACACATTGTGTAGTACGAATAGAAAGCCAGCACAATGACTTCTCCAAAAGTCTACAAGTCATATAAATAAGCCTCACAAGCATACCAATGAAACTCTTGGTCTCATAAATCCAAGATCTACTTGACTGTTAAAAAAAGATGCCAACAATAATTCAACCTTAAAGAAATCTATTTTTAGAGCTTGGAGGTTCTGGTAGGGTCAAAACTAGCTGACATATTTAATTGTAAAAATACTTGAAGCAAGAGAAATGCCAACATGCTAATTTGAGTGAACATGTAAACGCCTTCAGATTTCATGGCAGAGGGATGTGTTCCACACTAAAAGAAGCTGTTGATGTAAAATATATCTCGTGCAATGCCAACCTTTATCTGCTGCAAATCTGCTATCAATTGTGTGCATAACTCGAGGAATCTTTCATAAGCAGTACATAAGATACATAACAATTACAAAACACCAAGTCTATCATCACTGTAATTCAAGTGGATTTCAATCAAAGCAAGGTACAAGTAAGATTTTTCTTTTTTCCATCTCTTATTTTCATAACATATCATTCGGGGACATACATAACAGAATGGTCTATTGCAAGACCACTAGATTCCCCAACATAGGAAAACAAAGCAAGGTTTTAGAATCACAGATCGATTTTACCTGCTAAGTACCATGAGTGCATGGCAAGGCTACCAAAAGCCATGATATTGGCAAGGGATGACAACCCATGAATCATCCCAAATTTCTTGTTCATAGCAGCAAGCTTTGGATTCGCTTTTGCAACTTCCCTATTCTTAGACCACCCCACCTCTTCTCCAATGTTCTGCTCTCTTTCTACCTTGTGTCTTTGCTTCATCATCTGCACCACATAGAATATGTGACATGCGAAAAGTAAATTTCACAAACAATCACGAAACTGTTTCTAAGTTGAACCTTATACAACATCCAAATCTTATAACAAGCATACCTCGATGGTCATTGGAGTGAACACAAACAAATTGGTGAGATTGAAAGCAAATGCAGAGAGCAGAAACCCAAGCTGGTACTTCTCTGGTGTGGAAGATGACTTCCAAGGATGCAAATACCCAAAAGATCCCACAGAGCCGGCACAACATACTCCTACCATGGTAAAATATGCAGGAAACATCTTGCTTTGTAGGTTACCAAACTGATGCCTTGGAAGATTCCTAACTCATACAAACATAGTGATCCTTAATTTTCTTCATCATATTATCAGAACTATTAAGTGGGTACGTGTCATTAGAGCATTAAAAAGTAAAGGCTAATCCATAGCCAAACTATATAAAAAAATCCAAACTTTGCAGAGAATCCAATAAAATGCACTTGCCCAATACTAGAACAAGGCCATCTTGCACTCAATGCTCATAACTCAACTGAAAACGTAGTCTATGACTACCAAATTTACATAAGAATCCAAACTTAATAAATGCTTATACATCACACACAATGTATGAAATTAAGAAACTTTAGCCCCAAGCAGAGAACTTAAAACCAATTTCAGGGTATAGAACCCAATCAAACATGATAGATTAAGTCTGCTAGATCACTAGGCCTATGGCATCCGAAGTTTTGAAATTCAGAACTGCAATCCAACTAACTAAGAACATAGAGTCAACTTTTCAATTACTAACAATCAAACATTGCATAATTCCAACTTTTGGTGATTTATAAAGCAACATTAAGCTCAACAACTTGATATAGTCCTGATCCTAGTCCTCCATTTTCACCACATCCAAGCACAATCAACAATTGAATATGTGGATTGAAGGAAAGAAGGGAACCATACTTAAACATGATGATGCCGCCGATGAAGGTGACCCAGAGAGCCGCGCCCCAAGCGGTGGAGAAGCAGAGAAGGTGAGCCAGCTTGAGGTAGCTAGCGAGCCCCGGCGAATTCCGGCCGTCCGATTTCGATCCGAAAGTCTCCGGAGAGAATATCACTCCGATGGCGAGGAAAGTCACAGCAGCAAGAAATCGAGTCAGCCAACCCATCTCTCTCTTTGCTCCTGCTCGTCGAATCAGGTGAAGACTTCGAGGTAGGGAGTAGTTTTAAGAGGTAATGGCGAGTTCACCAACTCGGAACTCTAACTCAGTAGTGTTGACATGTGCAGAAGAAGTGCTGAGAAACTCTTAACTAACGAATCCTAAGATCGCCACGTAACTCAAATTCGCGTTGCCTATTTACGATTGCTACTATGGGCTTGATTTGTTAGGCCCAGCTCGTATCAGTTATCTATGTCCCCAATCAACATACCGGATTGTACACGGGTCGGGTACCCACTGCCATGATGTGACGTGGACTAACGTGGTGTGATCATCAATTTTCTCTCTCCCGCCCACCGCACCGCACCAAAATCAAAACGCGCAAAATAAAATAGTTCCCTCCCAAATGATTATTGACAAAAACACTATTCGTTCATCTTCTTCGACAAGCTTTGGGTTATTGGCTTCTCTTTCACTTCCAGTTCCAGATCACTGAACTAGCACCGATTCCATCTGCTCTTTCAATTCCAGTTGCAGATCGTATCGATTCCATTTCCAATTTACCCAAACGTTTTTCAGATTTTGATCCCGCAGAGTCGTGGAACTGTAGTGGAACCGATGCTGGAAAGCAATTCCCCGTCCAAGACGTTTCTCGGCGTCCATTTCGTCCTGCTTGGTTTCGAACCAGTTAACAAAGAGAAGGTCTATATCTGTCCCTTTCTCCACCTTTTCCCTCAATATATGTGTGTATTTGATTCTATATCCGTTAACAGGGTTTCGTTTTTTAGGATTAACTGATTGGTGATTGATGTTTGTTTGTGTTACTTTGTCGTAGATTCGATCTAAGCTTGTTAGTGGAGGTGGAATTGATGTCGGTCAGTACAAGCAGAATTGCACCCATGTCATTGTTGATAAGCTTGTTTATGTAAGCCTTATTGTACTGTATCAAATGTGTATTTGGAAGTTTGAAACCGAGGTTGGATTAAACTGGAAGACCTAATCCCCGAATCCTTACAGGAAAAAAAATAGATTACCTATTTAAGTTTTATTTTCCAAAACACAGTTTGGTTCATTTATAGATTTATTATTTTGTATTAAATATTTGAAAGTATGAGGCTGAAGGTTAATTGCTATTCTGTCCTGTGCTGTGTAGGATGATCCGGCATGTGTTGCTGCTCGAGAAGATGGTAAGATGGTTCTAAGTGCCATATGGGTTGATCATAGTTATGATGTTGGAATGCCTCTTGATACCACTTCGGTAAGTTTTTCTAAGCATTCTTTTCTTGTAGTTTGGTTTGCCTGTTATAGAATGTTAGTCAACATTATGATAAGGTATCAAAGTAGAACCTGTGAAATAAGTCAGGTAATACAGCATGAGTTGGGCAATGTCATGTTATAAGCTAGTTGTAATATTTACGAACTTCACAGTTGCTTGTTGGGAACTATGGTTATAGCTTTATACCAATTTGTGCATACTAACAGGTATTATTGTTTTCATCTGTTCAGGTTATGTATAGACCTCGTAAAGATTTGAATGGAGTACCCGGGGCCAGAAATTTAATAATGTGTTTGACTGGATACCAGCGGCAAGATCGAGAAGACATCATGGTATGTCCTGCTCTTTCTCTCTATGTGTATCCTGTTTCTCTAACCCTTATTGCAATCACAACTGCAGTGGATGAAGCTTTCTTTAAGCAAGATTGCATCTTCTATATGAACTAATTTGGTATTCCTGTCCAGACAATGGTTGACTTGATGGGTGCTCAATTTTCAAAGCCACTGGTGGCAAACAAAGTCACACATCTCATATGCTACAAATTTGAGGGTGAGTTCTTAAGTTCTGATTTATTTACATGGCTCAATAAGAGTTCTTTGTTCTGTTCATTTTTTAAAAATTCTCCATTTTTATATTGTGATCTTCCTTGTTTAATCTATATCTCTCATCATGTCCTCCATAACCTATTGTAGTACTGTCAGTTGTTTTAGCTGAAACATGTTATCCTTTCTAGCTAGTGCAGCCTGTAGTTATGCATTTTCTTGGACACTGAAACCAAGAGGTTTGGCATGGTCGTCCTTACCAAGCATGACCATTACTAAAATTGATGCTAGCTGGCAAACTTTGTCATATCTTTTAACTGGACTACTACTCTAGTAATTTATTTGGTCAGAACAATCTTTGAAAACTATGCTACTATGTTACATACGTCAAATTTCTGGTCCATATTTACAATTTAATATGCCAATGACTGCACTAGTTTTTCATTTCTCCTCAACTATTTGAGTATGGAAATGGTGTTCTGAGCTCAATTAGTATGCCTAATATATTCCTAGTACCTTGCTGGTTAGCTTCTGTCATTAAGATGTAATTCTATTATTAATTTGTTTTGTCTACACCGTGGGGGAGGGGATAGATCTAAGCTACCGTACTGTTCATTCTCTCATAAATTTGAGTGATGAGAAACTGGCGTGCTTCCACCCCAGCTGTGTATTTGAATTAATTGTTTGTTATTTTAGATGACCTCTATCTTAATTCATCCACATCTTGTTTTTTATTGTATCAGCTACATACTAACACACCAAAACAGCACAGTTTTTGATACTTATAGTGGTACTAAGTTGGATCTTGTCATCTTTTGATAGGGGAGAAGTATGAACTGGCCAAGAAAATGAAGAAAATAAAGCTTGTAAATCATCGATGGTTGGAAGATTGGTAATTCTTATCATTTATTTCTCCGATAAAACAGTAATATCTGAGTTGATGAACTACTATTGATTTGTAGAAAAAACCTTGGTGTACATCTTGTAAACAATTTGCTTACATTTTTTAAATTATAAATTACAGCTTAATGGAATGGAACATCCTTTCAGAAGCCAACTATGAAAAGAGGTAAGTCATGAATGAATTCATATTGCTCTTTATACAATGTTGGTTGGCTTTTATATGTGCTGGTATAAACCTATCTATTGAATATGTATGTATGTACTCTTTTCCTCTCCTAGTTAGTATTAGAGCATTAAACTGCCTCAATAAAACAGCTTGCTGGGCTTGTTAATATTGTGCCTCATGGATTGTTAAGATTTATTAACAATAAAATTTTGATAATTTTAGTGATGTAATTATATCATTATGATGTTGTTCATAGATAGAGGTTGAGGTACTCCAAAATCCTAGCTGGAGTGGCTTTATTAACATGCATTTTCTATCACTTTTTGATTTTGACTATTATTTGCTTCTGTTTCCAACTGCCAGGCTTAGAAGGTCATATACTTAGACATACTCATACCCGGTTCATTTAAAGTAACCTGTCGTCTGTTTGAATGTTAAACATGGGATGCTGTCCTAGCAGACCAGAATACATCAAACTGTCGTTCCATTATAGGCTTTTTGCGTAATTCAATGTCTATTGTTTCTTTCTATGATGCCATAGATGGCTTATGTTTGATGGAAAGTCGATCATATAATACTTAGAATTCATGCTTTTCTCTGTATTAGAGCTCATTTTCATCCATGAAATGTGCAACAGTGGCTATGAGCTGGAGATGATGGAGGCCGAAGCTAAGGATTCGGAAGAAGAGACCGAAGGCACTGATGTGAAGCAGTTTAGAGGAAAGAGCGTAAATAGAAGTCCTCATGATGTGAAAACAGGCACAACAAATTTGTTACAAGATGCTACGACTTCTAGAGTTTCACTGAATGCTGCGAGAGGTAAGGATGTATTAGGAACTCCTCTAAAAGATAACAGATCTCCTTTAGCTGCAAAGTTGTATAGTTTAGATGCGCCTGGGGTACCTGGCTATCAACATGTTCCTGCTCAGAGGATTGAAACATTTGGTGACCCCACTGACCCAAATGTTAAAACTCCAGAATCTACAAAGGTCGGAAATGACTTGGCTTCAGCCTCCATAAATCCTGAAAAGTCCTCTCCTTCAGATTTGAAAAGCGCTTTAAGTTATTCAAGGAAGACCCCTCGCAGAACGTCACTATCAATGTATTCTGTTGAGAAAACAAGAAATTTAAGCAGATCTCCAAGGGTACAATTAGATGACTTCATGATTGATGACTGTAATGGTTCCTTGTCCAAAGCCAACAAACCTAAGGAGAGCAATACCGCTACTTGTGCCAGAAGTCCTGCAAAAGGAGACGAGCTACTTGGTGTAGAGTTGAACAGTACATTACCTCAAAAGAGGAAGATGGATAATTCTTTTGCTATACCCATGTCTTCCACACAGAAGACTAATTGCAATGCAAAACCAAGCATTTCTAGGAATGTATCATTAAGTAATAACACATCCCTTGACTATAATGGCCTCTTTCCGTGTAGGACTGGTAACTTAGCTGATAATTCTTTTGCTTCCGCTTCCACTGCAAAGGACTCAAGTTTTAATGTTAAACCATCACCATGTGGTCTGCCTTTTGTCCAAACTATCTCTGGACTAATTGACAATACTGATGCGAAGCTGCAGAAAACATCTTCTGAGATATTAGAAGAGCCTGCCTCAGATAGCAAAGCTGATACTAATGGTTTTGTTGTCAGATCAGCAGATGTGGTGCTTGAGAAAGGCGAGAGACAAGATAAGCAGCAAGATGTTGATCACAAGGATAAAATGTCCAAGGATGAAGTTTCTCATATCCCACTTCAGTTGAACGGTAAAGAAGGAAGAGACTGCGTAAAGAGAAAAACACTTAGGCAGAAGACTGTTGGCAAGAAGAGCTTGGGTTCTCGTTCAAAGTTGTGCAGAGCTGCTAACATACAGGGTTCTATTTACTTAAATGAAATTGCCGCCCAAAATGATGCAGATATATGCTTGAATGGTGTGGAAGGGAGAAAGGACCTGGCAAAATCTTTTCATTCTGACAAATTTGAAGCATCCCCTCCGACGTTTAATATTGAAGCGATACAAGAGGTTGTGCAGACAGATGATGTTGCAACACCAGGGGATGATTTGGAGAAAAAGATCGAATCAGTGGATGATGAAACTGAGCCTCCAGATGGCAAATATGATCATGATTTTGGCAAGGCATGCAGTGAAGCAGAGGCTACAATAAAAGAGCAACCAAATGATGTCCAAGTTGAGACAAGTAATTTGAGTGAAAATATGCTTTCTGATATAATGGTGGCAGGGAAAGTCACAGAAAAAGTGGAACCAGAGAAGGCAGAATCTAGCAAGACCATTGAGATGGGAGAGTCTACCTGCAAAGTAGATAGTTTGACTAACAAAACAAAGAAAAAATGTCCTCTCAGAATGACCAGAATAACATCTTCCCTTGGTGTGAAGGAGAATAAAGAATTGGAAGAACAAGGAAAGAGCATGACAGAAACAAGGGAGGAAATGGAGGGAGGAGTTTCACAACTTACAGGTGAAACTAAGATGGACACTGTAGTTGAGTTGAATGGTGCAATGCGTGATAAAATAGTATTAGAGAAAGTCAAAAATCAAGCTGGACCAGAGAAGGCAGATTGTGTAAAGAACCTTGAGTTTGGGCAGCCAGTCTGCAAAGCAGATGATTTGACTCAGTACAAAAGGAAAGGGAAAAAGCGTCCTCTTGGAAAGACTAGAATCACACCTGCCATTGCTTTGCAGGAGAGTAAAGAATTGGATGAACAAGGAAAGAGCATGGCAGAAACAGGGGTGGAAAAGGAGGGAGGAGTTTCACAACTTACAGGTGAAAATAAGAAAGGCACAGTAGTGGTTGAGTTGAATGATATAACGCCTACTGACAAAATGGTGCTAGAGAAAGTCACAAATCAAGCTGGACCAGAGAAGGAAGATTGTGTACAGAACCTTGAATTTGGGCAGTCAGTCTGCAAAGCAGATGATTTGACTCAAAACAAAAGGAAAAGCAAAAAACATCCTCTCAGCAAGACCAAGAAAAAATCTGCTGCTGTTGTGAAGGAGCTGAAGGTAGATGGGAAGAACATGCAGGGGATGGACATGGGAAATGGGAGAAGAGTTCCACAATTTGCAGGCAAAACTAAGGAAGGCATCAATCTGGTGAACAGGTCCACGAAGTCCATAGATGTGGAAAAAGAGAACAAGCCAGTTGAAGAAGCTGAAGATAGTAGTCTGGGAAAGGATAGTCTCAAGAAATCAGCTGTTAAACCTGATAAGACACCAAAAAAGACTGAGAAATGCACTCCTAATTCAGTCCAAACAGGAAAAACTCTGAGCAGAGCAAAATCTGAGCCTGTAAAGTTTATATTGAGTGGACATAGACTTCAGAGAAAGGAGTTTCAACAGGTTATCAGGCGTCTGAAAGGAAAAGTTTGCAGAGATTCCCACCAGTGGTCATACGAAGCAACACACTTCATAGCCCCGGATCCAGTTCGCAGGACAGAGAAGTTTTTTGCTGCTGCTGCTTCTGGAAGGTGGAGTATCTCGTGCATAACACTTAAAATATTGCTTAGTTTCTAGCAAAATTTGCAAGAAATACTTAATTGAGTCTCACTTGAATGCAGGTGGATTCTTAAGATGGATTACTTAACTGCATGTAATCAAGCTGGAAAGTTTTTGGATGAGGAGCCTTATGAATGGCACAAAAGTGGCCTTAGCGAAGATGGAGCTATAAATCTAGAAGCACCTAGAAAGTGGCGTCTCCTAAGGGAGAGAACAGGGCATGGTGCCTTTTATGGCATGCGCATCATCATATATGGAGAATGCATTGCACCACCTTTGGTATGTTTCAAAATTGTGTTGTCTTATACTTTGCTGCTATTTTCTGCTTGCAATGAACATATATAACTTTTGTAATCGATATGCATCAATGATTTAAAACAGGATACCCTGAAGCGTGCAGTGAAGGCTGGGGACGGGACCATTTTGGCAACTTCTCCCCCTTACAACCGTTTTCTAAATTCCGGAGTTGACTTTGCCATAGTCAGTCCTGGCATGCCACGTGTTGACATGTGGGTACAAGAGTTCATGAGGCACGAGATTCCCTGTGTTGCTGCTGATTATTTGGTGGAGTATGTCTGCAAACGTGGGTATTCCCTAGAGAAACATGTACTATACAACACCCATGCCTGGGCGGAGAAGTCCTTTGCAAACTTGTTGAGAAGGGAAGAAACTATTGTGGAGGATGTGATGTCCCTAGATGGAGGTGTTGAGGACATAACCTGCCAAATTTGTGGGTCTGATGATCGGGGAGACGTGATGCTGATTTGTGGTAATGAAAGTGGTTCTATTGGTTGTGGTGCTTGTATTCATATCAATTGCTGTGATCCTGCACTTGAAAGTGTTCCCGAAGAGGACTGGTTTTGTCAGAATTGTACCAAACAAGAAATCAGCAGCAACACCTCTCGCAGAAGTAAAAAGTGCAAGTCTTCGTGAAGAAGAAAGACAAATTCGTTACCACTGAATTCAGTCATGGGAGAGTAAGTTATCTTGTTGGAGTGAACCAGGCGTTTTTTCTATGAACTCGTGTATTAGTTATTAAAAGCTAAATATAATGTATAAATAAATGTACGTGTGCATTTATAATGTAGGAACCTTTTTGTATTTTAAAATTTTCATCTGTCTTTTTTTTATCAGAAATAAATGTATTAAACGAAAAAATAGATGGCTCCTAGAGTGGAGTTACACATCACAAAACAAAGTCTAGTACAAACAATAGTAGGGTAGAAAGATACATTAGGGGAAGAAGTGAGAAAAAAAAAAAAAAAAAAAAAAAGGAAAAGAAGAACACTGGAGTTTGCTTTCATCCGTCTTGATTTAATGTTTTGTGCAATCTATAAATAAATATCAAGCATTTTTATTTATTTGCAATGGAAAAATTGTTATATTTTTAACAACAAAAAGTTTTGGTAGATAAGTGTAAGAAATGGTGATCATATTTTTTTTATATCTTAAAATTTTCATATTTATCTTGATTTGTTTTGGTGTTTGATCTCGTGACAAAACCAACATTGCGGTAGTAATATTGGGAGGTACATAGTAGGATTGTGAAAAGTCCTTGGCCATTGTGAAACAAAGGGAAATTAGGTACCTCGTGATTCCTTTTCTTAGGGCACGTGATAACAGTGAATGCAATAAACTAGTTTAGTTCTCAAAAATAAATATAAATGGAAGTGTTGAAGGTTGAGGAGAGGGAATGGTGAAGTGTGCGATGCATGTATGTAATATGTATACAAGTTGATACATGAGCACCACATGATGAGCTCACCTTTTGTTTAATTGCTTCCTCAAACTGTGTGGTGTCGCTCTTCCAACAAAATATATGTAAGTGAAAAGAGGTTGTGGCTATGAATGTGAATAAGATGCGCTTATATACAGCGACAAGAGAGTGATTACATTCAAGGGATCTAAGAGCATTACGTGGATAAAGAGGAATTGAATAATACTAAATAAACGAGCCTGGACCTGGATCCTGGAGTAACGTTCAAGGATGAAGTTGGTATCTTTATTCCTGGAGATACTGAAACAACAGGGTTGGGACTTGGAGGTTATGCCGTCAACTCACTTGCAGCCCAACCATTTTAAGCCAAACCAGTTGGTTTTAACAAAAACATAAGCATGATTCTTTAATTTTAATTATTCGTTTCATTTTTTAATTCTGAGCCATTGAAATGTAAATATCACATCTATAATCAGTAGTTGATCTAGTGAGATTTTGATATGTGCTCTTTATTACCCATTCTCTTTAATAATCTATTTCAAATCTGAAAATGCCCATATGATATGATATCCATCAACACCCTGTTGCTATTTTCCTAAATCCCCTCTGCTCTGTAAAACTGACTTCACATCTCCTCCACTACTACAACAACTCAGTTCCCATCTCAATCTCAACGTGATCAAGCCAGGTCAGGTGGGAAAATAATAACTCCCAACGTTAAATGTATTGGGAATGTCAGAGCTGTCAGCTTCTTTTATATACTCAACATTGAAATATTTAATGCAAACAGATAAAGACAGTGCAGAGAACCCAAACACCTCACCTTCCCTCTCTTCCACTCTACCAACTCTGCTCCTCCCCCATTACTTCAGATTCAGATCGACAAATTTAAAATCTCTAACAAAATGGAGGGAAATTTTAAGAATTTTGAACCGATAATGTAAATCATGTACAAAAGATAAAGGGTGACAAAATTTTCCGGCAGGATTTAATATCTGTTTTTTGTACAAGCACCAATCATGCTGCCGGTAACATCTTCAAAGTTATGGAATTTTCCTACTCAGCAGCTCAATGCCTCATACTTGACCGGAAGTGGAAGATTAAACCCAGCTTGGGATAGCACGTTCCCAACTACAGCAATGTCTCTGCAAAACACACCTTGGAACACCGAAGCAGCTGATTTGTTTTCGGACAAATTTAGATTGACCAGATTCGAATTCGAGGACTGGTTCATTTCTGATTCCAATTTCAACTGAGCTTGTTGAGCGGCCTGTAGAGAAGCTGCTGCTCTCTTCCTTTGTTTCTCTGCAGCTTCTTCCTCCATGATCATGTTCATTATAGTCGTGTACCCTTTTTGAAGCAATCTGTATAGCAACAATGCAGACACTCTAGCAAGATCCTTGACTGAATCGATGTCGCAACCGTCCCAGAACTCGCATCGATCGATAAAACTGATAGCTTTATCTGGTTTGTGCCTCAGAACAAGTAGCAAATGGGCTCTTTCCAATTCAGACCTGGAGCATCCTCGTCTCCGCCCGATCAGAGCGTAGTAATCTACGTTTCCGGTTTCGCCTGAAGCAACCCTCTGCTTCAATCTTTGAATCCTGGTCGTGAGTGCACATAGCTTCCCTGGAATTTCAATGTATCTAACATTGTGCCGCTTCCAAGCAGGACCAGGAAGCTTCCTGTCTCGCAAAATTGAATTGTACAGGAGCTTTAAATGTTCCAGATCGTGTAAGGAATCGGGTAAGCATCTGATGGTTTCGAGAAGCTCGGCTCTGGTTTCAAGAGCTTGAATAAAAGTCGGGTCAAGAGCCA
>JAYMSW010000513.1:0-22003 GCA_036897725.1 Erodium texanum | reverse complement strand
ACGAATAACACAAGAAAGATTTGGCTGCTCAAATAGCTTTTTGCACTAAGTAAGTAATGTGTTGTGAATTGACCACACGTCTTACTACAAAGCTTAGATGATTTACAATGAGAGGCTCAGGCCCTATTTATACACATGGGCATCCTAAACTAAATAGGAAAAGCACTACTAATTAGAATAGGAAATATATGCTAAAGGAAATACAAGTTCCGCCCCTAGCTGTTTAGGAAATCCTTCCTAGAATAAGAATAGGAAATCCACGTTTTAGGAAATAAGGTAAGGGGCGTGCTCCTCAAGTGTGCGTCCCTCTATGGATTCGGCCTGTAAGCGGGTCTGGCCTTTGGCCACGTCTCAGACCTTTCGACTCTCCTTGTCGACTTGTGGCGTTTAGATTCAGCCTTTGGTTGATCCGTATCGGATCTAGCCCAAGGCTCGGCTTTGTCTTTGGGTGTTAGGGCTTTGCCTCCCACGTTCGGCCTTTGGCCACGTCTCGTCCCTTCCGGCCCTCCTTATTGGCTCGTGGTGTTTAGATTCAGCCTTTGGTTGATCCACACTCGGATCTGGCCCAAGGCTCAGCTTTGGCCTTTGTTGTTCGGGCCTTTGCCTCAAGCGGCTGCCCTATTATTCTGCCCGCTACCAGGGTCCAACCTCTAGATGATCCAACACCCACGTTCCAGCACTTGGTCGAACCTACACTTAGGGTTCGACCCTTGGTTGAACTTGTACAACCTTCAGCCTGAAGTGCCCTGCCAACAGGCCCAAGCTCCATCCCGTGAGAAGTGCTGCACCAAAATTGACGTTTGCGACATGATGGGTGATAGACATCGATGCCAACGCCTGCTTTGACATCACATTATTGGTGTTTTAAAACTCGTTGTTCCGATTTAACCATAGACTTGCCACTGAAATACGACCCGATTATTATGATATAACACAACTGTCGAAACGGTCCAAATTCTCCCTTTGTGCATAAGACAGACATAGATTGTTAAAGGTTATTTTCTTCATTTGTTATATGATAAAAAAAAGAAAAAAAGTAAATGACATTTGTTCTCAAGCTTAGATATTTGTAATGACCAAATCGTCTATTTCTCAATCAATAGAAAAATTGTTCTTTTTCGATCTAGTAAGCATTTGTCACGCACAATAATTCACAGTAATGATACATCTTTTTTTTTATTAGATCAACCATCTGTCACAAACTATTTAAAGTGTTAGTGATTCATCAACAATAAGCTTAAGTCAAAAAAAATATTTCACCTATGATTTTATGTTGTGAGTGATTCATCAAGATATGCATGATGGATTAACCCTAGTTATTATCCTTAAATCCTATTCTGCAAAGGAGACAATGTCAATTTGGTAATTAACGGCATCTTACTAAACCCGCCTATGGACGCGTGTGGTGGCATGACATAAATCAACCGAACACCTTTGGGGACTTCTTATTTTTCTATTTTCACTCCAATTGGCCTTTTTATTTTATTTTTCTCTATTTCTCTTCTCTCTCTCTCTCTCTCAGAGTTCGCGAGTCCTTGAGAATTCAACTCTCGTATCCATGAAAGCTCAACTCTCTGCGCACACGAGGTAAGCAAATCGACCCTCTTCACCGTCTCTGGCGCTCCCCAACATGTCTCCGCTTGTTCGTGTTCCTCCTCGGCAACACTGTAATAATAAGGTTGACATTAATCGAGGTCAATTAGATGCGTAACCGTGTTTTACCCATTTGCCCAGGTTTGCTCTTCCACGTGGGTCTTGACGTTCGTCTTCTTCTCTGGAGGTTACCGTATGTTCTCGACTCCGCTCCGTTGTGTAACAATTACATGTATGGGTGTTGTGTATGTTATGTTGATGTGTTTTACTGTTCATTACCGTGTTGTTTATGGGTTTGGTTTAATGGGTTTTTGTTAGAGCTCTTGCTGAGCAATGGATACTTGTTTTCTTAGGCTGATTTGTTGTTTTAGTTTGTGAATGCTGAGTTAGCGTGATGTTTCGCGTGCTTTTTCAGTTGGGTCTCTTCAATTTTGCATCTTTTTGTTGTTTCATTCTTTTCTGGTTTGGTAGCTTTGAGTAATGGTTCTGGGTTTTGGAATGGATCTGGTGTGATTCTTTTCTGTGAGTTATTATATCTCTGGAATTAATGTATTTTTATTGAATTCTCTTCAGAGAAGCTTCACTGCATTTTTTTTTTCTGAGCACTCCAAGTCCAATGGATCCGCGCCCTTAACCAAAAAATTAATGTTTTTTTTTTCCTGTTGGAAGGACACAAGTATGTCAGGTGCAATCATGTTTGGTGTTAGGTTCAACATGCTTGTTCCCATTATGGTTTCAATGGTTAATGATGTTATGTTTCAAAGAGAAGCATGATTTTGTAAATTGCATCTGCAGGATTCATCAGAAACTGTTACTGGTTTCAGTTTGGTTCTATAACTATAATGGAGTAATTCTAATGTTGGCTTGGACTGTTTGGCTTTATGCTTATAACATGGTGGGGGTGTTTAAGCACTTGATTAAGTTCATGCTGTGGTTCTCAAAAGACCCAGAGAGTGGTCTATAATGTTGGGGGTCCCTAGGGGATCATATACACTTAGACTATAGATTGGAGAACTGATCTTTATCATCTAGGGTTGCAAATTAGTAAATCTTCACCCCAGAACCATCTATTGATTAAATGATATTACATTGATTCATGTTCATACCAACTTGTTGATGTCATGCATTTTTCAATGCAGATGGATTCAATTAACATGGAAACTGAAATGGGAGGCACTTTAGATGATCTCACAGCTTCTCCATCTTCTTCAGATGGAGGTGATATTTTTGGATACCCACAAGTAACTCCTCGAGTTGGACATGAGTACCAGGCTGAAATTCCACCTCTCGTAGCAGAGAATGACCGTTTGCAGCTCATAGAGAAACGAAATGGTGCATGTATTGGAACTGAAGCGTCTCAGTCATTCTTACTGGGATTACCTATCCCAATCATGTGGACAAGTGATGAAGTTGAAAACATCAATGGGACAGTAGAATTTGAGAACAGCAAGGAGAGTCACATTTCTTCTAGCAATGAACATGCAACTGTCAAAGTTGAGCCTTTGGATGCAGAGAAAGATACAGAACAATTGTCAAACAAGATGGATATAGACTCACAAGAACCAAAAACAAAGCCGAATCAAGCAGAGAAATGTTGCTGCCCTCTCCCTGGATCTTCAGGCGAATCCTTGACGGATATCGAGCGTGATGGGTTTCTACTTGGTCTATACATATTTGGGAAGAATATTATGTTGGTGAAGAGATTTGTTGAGGATAAACAAATGGGGGATATATTGTCTTTCTATTATGGAAAGTTCTATAAGTCTGCTGAATATCGAAGATGGTCAAAGTGTCGAAAGATGAGAAGTAGACGGCGCATACATGGACAAAAAATATTTACAGGGTGGAGGCAACAAGAGTTGCTATCACGTATAAGTTCTTGTGTTTCAGAGGAAAATCAAAAGCTATTGGTTGAGGTATAATTGTTACATCAGTTGCATAAGTTTTCAGCTTATCAGATTTATTAGAATAACTTGTACCTCCTGGTTTTCCTTAAAAATCTTTTGTTTCCTGACTCAACTCTAATTAAATACATACTCTTTGGGAAGCATAACAGATTGTCAGCAATAACCTATGTGTGAACTCATTAGGAAATGGCTAGCTTTAGTTTAGATTTTCTTCATTATATGCTATATGAGAGATCCAGCCTTTTTTTTGTTGGTCACTGTCCAGAATGATCCTCCCAGACTAGTCAAGGTTCATTAGCTAATGACGGCATGATGCACAGATGTGCAAATTTTCTGTGGTGGTCTTAATTTTTGTCTCTAACATAGTCAAGTCAAGCTCGACTGATGCACATTGTTGAGCAGGCAATGCACAAATCTAAGAGTAACCTTGGTTATTGCCGATTATTAGAGGACCAACTCAACTAAAAGCTCAGTTGAAGGCTCAATTATAGTTTATATTCTTACACTGATATTCTTGGTGTTCAGGCTGATAACGCAAGGCCATAAAGTCTGCTATGACATGGGTTCTCTCTTTGGCATATAACTTATAATCAAGAAGATGTTGTGATATAACCTTAATATTTTGTTTTTTGGGGTGCTTCTAAGATTCATATACTCAAGGGTTTTGTAACGATTTTTCTTAGGTTGTTACCATCACTAGTTTTTTTGAAAGATTTCACATAAATTCTGATAAATCACAGGTTTCTAGGAAATTTGAAGATGGGAGAGTGACATTCGAGGATTACGTATTTGCTTTGAAGGATATGGTTGGAATCTCCACTCTTATAGAAGTGGTAGGCATTGGTAGAGGGAAGAAAGATCTCACTGGCAACACTATGGAGCCTGCAAAGTCCAACCCTGTTTTTCACACCCGACCCGAAATACCAACCGGCAAAGCTTGGTCTTCTCTCACATTGGGGGACATCATCAAGTTCCTAACAGGAGATTTCAGGTTGAGCAAAGCTCGATCCAGTGATCTCTTCTGGGAAGCTGTTTGGCCCCGCCTCTTAGCAAGAGGATGGCACTCAGAGCAGCCCAAGGATCACGGCATCTCTAGTTTAAAGCACTCATTGGTGTTTCTTATACCGGGTATTAAGAAGTTCTCAAGGAGGAAGCTTGTGAAAGGTGATCAATACTTTGATTCTGTAAGTGATGTGTTGAACAAGGTTGCATCAGACCCAGGGCTTCTCGAGCTTGAAACTGAGGCAGCAAATGGTGGCCCACACAAGGATGATCAGACATGGGATGATGATGCGGCTGTGGAACAGGACTCCAATAGTTTGCTGAAACAGCGAAATCATTGCTATCTCCAGCCAAGAAACTCAAGCTCCAGTCAGAATCTGACGAAGTTTACAGTAATTGATACCAGTTTAGTGAGTGGAAAAGGACGACTTAAGGTGAGAGAGCTGAGAAGCTTGCCAGTTGGAATTGATATTTCCACTCCATCCAGTCTTTCGAGTGAAAGTGAGCAGGACACATCAGAAGAGTCAAAAGCAGAAGACACTAATGGCTCAAAACCAGCAGAGGATAGAGGAACCTGCACTGATTCATCTGATGTGACTGATATGACGATTGTTGCAACGGAAACTCATGATAGTCAAAGCACCAGTCTGCCTAATGTGAAGCAACCGGTGGAGATCATGAACCATCAGGTCAAACGGAAGGTGAAATCGGGGCAGCCAAATCATCGGGCCCCGGTCAGAAAATGTCAGAATTTCACAGCCTGTTGCAATGGAGAATCAAGCCGAAGCACTGATCTCATATCTGCAGTTAGCAAGCTAAGTGAAGGTGATTCTGGTTGTAGGTCAAACTCAATCTCGCCTGATGTGTGTGAGGATATGCTTTATTTAGTTGGTAATGGCCTTCATAGGCAAAGTTCTCCGGAAAAACAACGGGCATTGATTGACTTGAACCTTCCTCAAGTTTCACCACATTCAGGAACTGAAGAACCCTTCACCATGCAGAACCAGGAAGATTCATCCGGAGAAAAGTCATCTTCTTTACCAGGGACAGTATCTCAGCCTAAGCCATTGCAACTTGAGCAGGACTCTACCATGAACAGCAGGAGGCAAAGCACGAGGAACCGTCCTCTGACCACAAAAGCATTGGAAGCTCTTCAATGGGGGTTCTTTAATACAAACAAGAAACGAAAGGATGCAGAGGCTCCAGAGAATAGCACAAGGCCTTCCAGGCGTCCCCGAAGAAAGGCAAAAGTTGTTGATTTAACTTCTGTTAATGGCATTAGCAGTAACATGTCTGATTCCAAGGAAGAGGATGAAAACTCCAATGGGGTAATAGGTAGTAACATCTTCTTGGATGTTAACTCTCATATTTGATGTGTGAAGGAACAAGCTCATAAGCATTGGCAGGGTAGAGATTTTTCTCTTCAAACTTGTCACAACCATGTTATGGAGTGCAGAAACAGATTTACATTTATGGAATGGAAGTTGGAGGACATAGCAGCTGACCTGAAACAAATTGGGTTGATTTGCAAAGGTATTGCCTTTTAGAACCCTCATGGCATGTTGATTGAAGTTGGTAAAAATGGTGATTTGGGTGGATTAGTGGTGAAATTATCTGAAACTCTGTGGCCTCAGAGAAGCACAGAGTTGAGAATTAATGATAAGGTTCTGATAAGTGTAGCTTTTAGATTTATAGTGGGTGTGCCTGTAAGGGATTGATGCCAATAATGAATGTATTAGATATTGCAGTCATTTGGTATACAATATACTACCTGTATTGCTTATTAAACAACTCAAACAGGCTTTTCTGATGCTTGGCATACAATTTTATTTGAATTGCATAATTTCTTCATTTTTTTTTCTCACTAAAACAGACGGGTCGTTTTGTTCAGTTCTCACTACTTGATCATGAAACACAACAATTTCCAATTCCATGCCTTGGGTTCTCTATTGGGGGAAGAGGGCATTCTTTTTTGTAAGCCAAGAGGAAAAAATTGATGGGTCTCTAATGAAAAAGGGTTATTGAATCAATGAGCTGATGATGATCTGCAACATTGGACTTGGAGTGGTGTTGTGCTCAAATATCCCATACCTTGTCCATGGCTGAGTGATCTGAGAGCTGGTCCTGTTGCTGCTGAAAAGGGTTCATTAATGGCAATCTCTGCTGCTGATGTTGTTGTTCATGTAAATTGTTGCTCACCTGTCTTCTACCTCCTATCCCCAGATAATCAACTGTTGTCATGTCACTTCCTGATCCTCTGAATCTTGGTGCTGATGATCCATTACTGTTTCTGCCATGCAAGAAGCTGGAGCTGTCATTGCTTTCCTGATCCTGTTGTTGCCTCTGATGATGATGATGGTTCTCTGTCATGAACATGCTTGCAAACATGCCCATGTCATTCATTGGGGAGCTCCCACTCCCAGGGTCAAAAAGCTGTGACATTTCTTGATGTGGGCCTTTCTGAAGCAGCTGGTTTGTGAACCCTTGATGATCATGATCATCAGGCTGTGGAATGTTGTTTTGCTGGTGAAACTGGTGGTCATGTGGGATGTTGTGGATTGGGGCGTAGGGGAGCACTGGTGGCCTGACCTGAGCAGGTGGGAGTTGATCAGAATTACTAGCCATGCCACTGGTGAAGCTCTTCTGCATCATGGGAGAGTTGATGGTGTTGCTCGCTGTGGCGCCCATCTGGGCCGCTTTCTGAAGCAGAGCCGTGGCTGACATGTAGGCGAGGTGGGACCCGGTTTTGGTGTCCTGGAGGTAGTTGAAGCCGGAGGAGGAGGTGTTGGAGCTGAGCTTGAGGCTCGAGGAAGACGAGGAAATGCTCCTCGGCCCTCCGAAGAGAGAGCCCGAGGAAGTGGAGAACATGCCTCCTGCCATGTTCATGGACTTGAACGGGACCGGAACCAGCTCTTGCGGGAGGGTTTTGAGTGGGTTCTTGGGGTCATAGCCGTTGCTGAGCTCCGACATGGATGGTCCATTCATGCCCATCGCTGGCATCAGCTCCGGGATTTGGTTCTGTACCAGTCCTTGGTTCACCTTGTTGTTCTCTTCGGTTAGTGCATCACAGAATGCTCTGTGGGTTATGAAGCTATCTCTCCTACAAACAAAACCAATCAGCATAAACTTTTAGTTGATATCTAGTTCACCAAAAAATCACAAATTCATATACAGTTTGTCACCCAATTAACCACATTCTATCAAGTCATCAGTTGATTTTTTTGCCATGACGCAACATTTGAGATCCTAGACTTTATGAGATTCTTTTTGTTTGAGATCTTATGTTTCTCAGGCATAACATATGTATTATCTACTAGGAATCAATACTATATAAGTAGAATGACCCCTTAGGTAGAGGCGGAGTCAAAAATTTAGTTCAGGGTATTCCTCAAAAAATCGTTAAACATATTAGAATATGAAATACATCCTATAGCAAGTTAAGAATCGAGTTGTTGGAAAGTTTTGTAGGAGTTTTAAGTTAAAAATGAGTGTTTTGAAGTAAAAAAGGGTCAAACACGGAACAGATCTTCAAATGACGCTAACTTTTTCATACGAACTCCGATTTAGGCCTGTAAGATATCAAATCGAAGGTGACTGAAAGTTCTACGATTTTATAGTACTTTCTCGATTCAGGGTATTCTCGGAAATACCATGTACCTCTCTAAATCGGCCCCTGCCCTTGTCTCTCTTACTCTTACGTAATACCATAAACATAATATATCAAAATTTATCAGCTTAAACTTTAAGTTAAATTAGATCAATGATGACAGAGAGTATCTGGTTGACCAGTCAGTTCCACGAAGATAATAGAACGTAAGATCATGTGTATCTTGTAACGATGTGAGTTTGTGTACCTGGAAAAGATGGTACCGCAGTCACATTTGTATTCGCGAGTGCCGCAAGTCTTCTGATGAGCTTTCCAGTCGGACTGAACAGCGTACTTCTTGGAGCATTTGTCGCATTTCCATTTCTTCTCGCCGTGTTTGCGGCTGAAATGCTTCTTGATCCCGGTAAGGTCTCCCAAAGCACGAGCCGGGTTGTGGTGCACGCACGTCGGTTCAGGGCATATGTAGACCCTCTTCTTCACCTCAGTGCTTGTCCTCTGCCTCAGCTTCCATGGCAGGTTGTGCCCCCTCCTGTGCAGCTGCAGGTTCTGATCCCTCTGAAACCCTTTGTTACATATCTCGCACACGAACCGGTTCGTCGCCATTAGGGTCGTCGGCGACAAGGCTATAACTTCAGCATTTGGGTCTGTTCCATACAACAAAAACACCACAATATCATCATCACATTTTTTCTTACTAATCTGGCCTAAACTAACTCTAATGCAATCCTGACCCCATACTTGCATTGCACTCATGCAACTCATCAGGATTTGAACCTCTGACCTTAAGGAGATGAGAGAGCTCACTGACCAACAGACCAACCCCGATAGATACATATCATCATCAAGAGCGGATCCAAAAATATAATTTAACGTATGCTATCAACTATCAGACTTTTTGAAGTGCTGGAAGGTTCGGAGTTAAAAATGAGTATTTTAAAAAAAAAGGTTCACATGTAGCAGAGCTTCAAATAATCATAACTTTTTCATACGAACTCTGATTTAACCCTGTAAGATATCAAATTGAAAGCGACTAAGAGCTCTACAATATTATGAAACTTCCAGGAACAAGGGTATGCTATGGCATATCCTATACCCCTCTAAATCCGTACGTGATCATCATGACCTCAAAACGAACACCTTGACCAACTTGTATTATACCATAACATGATCAAGAACAATTCGAATAATCAAAAGATGAAATTAAATTGCCTGGTGTTCCTGGTAGATTCCTCTTCTTCTTGACGGGAGGCTGTTGAGGCTGAACTTGAGATGCAGAGTCATTGCTATCACCTCCAAGTTGGAACTGATCAAGAAGCTGAGCTTGAAGCTTCTCTTGATTCTGCTGCACTTCTTCTCCGGAAGAGAAGCTTCCTTCATCACCTGACATGTTTGGCATTCTCTCGAGGGACAAATACAAACTTCGCCTTGTCTTTCTGTCACTTTTAGCTATTTTCCTCCTTCCCAAACACTCCTTTTCTTGTTCTTGGGGGTGTTGGCTAAAAGGCGGGCTTGTTTTTAGGTGAACAAGACATGACAATGATGATCAAGAATATGAAATATGACAAAAGAAACCAGGGAATGAAAGAGGGAGAGGAAATGTATAGTTGCCAAGTTGCTGAAATAGGACTAAGCATGTCATTAGGACTTGGTCTTCTCTTCTTTGGCTTTATATTCAAAAGCAGACAATGGCTAGGTTAATTCACTACCCACAACACAAGTGCCCTTTAGGCTGCTTTGATGTGATGTCTATATTGTATTAATTCACTTTAATATTATTATTATGGATAATTGACAACCTATTTTAATTACTAAAAGGAACCATATCACTATTTCTAATTGAGGGTGATTGCATATGAGGTTTGGATGTTTCCATCATATTATTTTTAACGAACGTGATAGATTAGGTTAAAATTGGTATTTTAACAATTATCTTATTTTGTACCAAAAAGACTAAAGTTCCCCTGGGTTTGAAATTTTCCGAAAAAAAATGCTATTGAGTACGATTTTTGCTGGTGACTTGGACGAACCGAATGAACTCGATAAACATAATGACTTGATTTTCATTTTTTGTTTTTTTAACAAAAATTATATTCAAAGGGCATTTCTAATATTTTGAAATTTTTGGTAAGATTTTGATAATTCATTTTCGTTTCAGGCTTAATTTCTGATGTTTCCAAAACGTAAAATGAAAACGTAATAATTTATGATAGTATGAGATATATTATTAAATTTCTGCCATTATCTTAGTGTATACAAAATATCAATAAAAAAAATTAGTTACATCTTAGCAATGAAATTTTTTTGTCATGATATTTGAATATAATGAATTATTTGATTCTGTTTATGAAACCCGAGTAAGACTTATATAAGTTAAAGTTAACGTTAAGATATGTACAAGAAATTGGAACAAAAGCATAATAGAAAGGAATCAGAAATCTTTGGAGAAATCATAAAAACCAAGAAAAAATATTGGTTAGATAGATGCAAGTTTCATGTCTTTGTCGTTGTTGTGTTGTCATGAGCTTTAGCTGTGGATATCATAACACCAACGGTGCCGAACTCCTTTGTCGCATTGATCCAAACGACGGAAAGCGAACCGAACAAGTCTGTCGTTTTGTTTTAAATACGTGCCCTGGGTTCATTTTATTACAATAGTGACATAAAAGAATTTGTTTTCTAGGGTTTCTATTACAGTCCCTAGTAATAATTATAGGAATGAAATGTGTTTCTTATCAAACACTATCAGAAAAATTGATTTCAGATTATTGTGCATGCATAAATTTGTTTATCCAAATTTAAAACTACAGACTAAATAAGTCACAGAAAATTCCACAAAAAATAATCTACTTAACAAGAATCTTATGGAATGTGTAATGATATGATGGAGACAAAGAAGAGAGCTTAGATAACATCGAAAAAGATCGATAACATTAAGGAAACATCAACACAACAGTGTAAAGACAGAACTATTACCAACATTTTGAGGTTTCTATAAATTATTAATCATAAATGTTAACGATAAAACCATACACAAAACGACCAAATCATAACCTGGAAGTGGATGGTAAGCAATATTGCAAACCGCTAATTAAATATTAGAACAGGACCCAGTATGCTAATTGACACAAGCTAAGCAATTCCTTGGATAAAACCAACAAATAAGACGGCCAATCCATCGGCTCACATAAAATAATATGCATGAATACTAAATAAATTATAATTATTATATGTTTCTATGGATACTGAAAATGATGTTTGGGGAGGAAACAAAGTATACAAGTGAATTGATACATGAGAAATAAATAAAATAAAAATTAGAATGGTTCTGTTCCGCCTTGTGTGTATGTACAGTTTCATCGAATGGACTCAACCAACTTCTCTTGATTATGTAAACCAACTCTCGTTGCTTCAAACCAATACAAATGGGCTGAGCCCAAATCGACTTACTCATTTATGTTATGGGTCAATAAAGATCAGTACAGTGTGGTGGCCCATCCCTCCAATTCTTCGAAACAGTGAACTGAGAGTTGTTGTGCTTTTTCTGTAAAACATAGCCCTCTGAAGAAGAAGAAGAGACCATCCAAAGCATAAATTGGCACCCTCGGGCAATCTTAGGGACAATCTATGAGAGGGCACAATCTCAGGCTCCGCCGGTCACTTCCATCTCCTGTTTTCGTACCTGCTGTTACTGTCAAAAGAGTTCCGGTCCCTGGGCCTGGCAGTTCTATAATCTCGATCATAGTTCGTTTTGGGCTCCACCAAGCTCCTTCCAAGCATCTGGGACCTACGAGGACTGTTATCGGGACTCCAGGATTCAAATTCATTATGACCACCACCACCACCATATTCGTTTCTCTCCCAGCCTCGTTGAGATGACTGCACGTGTCCTCCAATGAATGTGTTGTAATCATTTTGATCAGCTTGAAATCGAGGATTTTGAGCCTGACCCTGTCTTGCTCTCCAATAATCTGAGTCAGGTCCAGGATTGGGGTATGAGGTTGTATATGGCTGAGGCTGGAGCTGTGTTTGTGGGTGCATTGTTCGTGAATATTCTGGGATTTGATGCAAAATTGGTGATCTCGCTTGTTTACTGGCCCTACCCATATTTAAGCTTTCATGATGCAATGAGCTCATGCCTGCAGAAGATAAAGGGTTACCGTATCTGTCTAAGGCTGATGATTGTGAAAATGATGAATTGGCAGATATGGTCAGATGATGAGTTGAATGAAAAGGAAGTGGTTGCTTCTCCGCAGGAAGCTGGTGGCGCAATGGCGACACACTTGTTGGGCGTTGCTGTAAAGTGGCCTGAACCTGTGGTTGCACTAAATATGTAGGAATGATTGATTCAGCTCCTCCTTGGGAGCTGTAAGGATTGCTGCTGGGCATAGCAGCTTCACGGGAAAATGGATTCCTTGCTACTTCTGGTTTCCACCCACTCTGAAAAAAAGTAATGAAAACAAAACTTCCATCAATATCCAAACAGGAAAAGAATCTGGACTTTTGTAATAGAAATACCAAGCACTAACACCATATTGAATTTCACTTCTGGGTAAGTGGCTGTAGTCATACCCCAAATTACACAAACCTCTTTTAATTCTCTGTTGCTTAATGATATATTTATACTGTTTTATCTCCATCACCATAACAAAAAAAATGCTTATTTATTCTCACATGTTCTTCTGGTCATTTGTTCTGCTTATGCTTTGTGTTGAACTTCAGTGTTCGTTCGTTGTTTTATTAACGAAAGTGCAGATTAAAAAAACCATATGAAATTTTTGAAAGAACATTTTTGTGGTGATTGATAATTGGCAAATTTTGCAGTATGAGGCCCAGGTGACGCACCGTTTGAGGATTAGTTGGAGTTGGGGATGGGAGAGAAACTTCAGTGTTCTCTACTTTTCCTCCTAAACCATCAGCACTACTGGGTAAGCCAACCCCACCAGCCTTGATCATATCAAGCAGCTTCACAGTGTCCTCACTGGATAAATTACCAGCTTGACCAGAAGTCAAGGCAAAAACCAAATCGGGATTTTTCAACAGCACAGCAAGCAACTCAAGATCTGGTGCTGCAGAGCTTGCATTACCAACTTCAGAGGCTATGACTGGGGCTGATGAAACGGGCACTTCATCTGGGACAACCTGCTGTGTCTCAGCATCAGGAAGCTGTTCTGTTGGAATTTCTGTGGTTAAACTGTCATCATAGTCCATCTCAACATCCCATGGTTCCTTGGGGTTTGATGGTATCGCTATAGTTGTGGGATAGACGGTTTCCTTCTCCCGGCGGTTTTTGTTTTTTTTCACCTTCTGTTTTTCTGAACTTCGACCTCCTTGCTGTTGTCGCCTCCACCAACTCTCCAGAGATCATGCAGTTCCATTTCTGCAGAAAGGAAAAGTAATGCATAAAAGGCTGAAACATAGAGGGAATCTTACCGAACAGTAAAGAGAAACTCATTCGATATTAACATGAACAATCAAAGAAATCAAGGTAAAGTTAAGCAAATTCTATATCTGTCTCAGTTGAAAGAGGATCAAATGACATTCGTATCGAAGTAAGGCTTATTAGTTTTCGATGATACAGGAAGAACGAGCGTAACAGAACTGGAGCTGTCAGGCCAATCTGCATTGCACCAGGAAGTGATTCTGGGAATTCAAGGTTTCCCACAATTATCTATTGATCTTAAACAGTGATTACTGAAGATCACTAGCGAATGAGAACATTGTTACTGGAGAGCTTAGGAAAAACTGACTAAGAACCCGTAACAGCATGTCACAACTAACATGGATTGGTGAATCGAGATAAATGGCCCTGTGCCAATATTTTACATTTCCCAGTTACACAACTCACAGGTGACCTGTAAGCAAGATGATATCATCAGGCAGAGATGGTCTTGTAACCCTATAAAGGTGTGATAGGTAATTGGACGATATCTGTGTAGGTTTTCTGCAGTCAACTGTATCCATTTTACCTTATGGCTTACACATCTGTGACCTGAATTGCTTCAATTGCTTAGTCCAGTTGCTTTATATACTGAACCACTTTATTAAGTCACATTTTCAGCGGCATAATAGATATCGCTCTGAAAACGAGATGCAGAAAAACCATGCATCATAGTATCATTTTCACTTAACCTCAAATCCCCTAGAAAAAAGAAAACTTCCACAAATCCAGGACTCAAGCAGCAGCAAACTAATAGGGTATAATTCAAACAGCACCAAAAATATCCAATTTTGAACCTCATCTGATGTAAAGCAGAGATATCACATAGCAGAATTGAATATTAAAGAATTCACATTTTTTGTAGGACCATATCTTGTCTGTGGAAAAATCACTATTTACACCCTCTTTGAAACAATCTATTTTTATTGATACGAACAAACTTTGAATCGTCAACCTCAAGGTGAAGTGACTGTATGATCCTATTTAAATAGCAATTTCCTTCCTAAGGAATTTTGCTCCACCAGACCAGAACCATTGCCCTGTGTAGTTAGATTAAAAACGAAAAAAAGAATTGTAACAACAATGTACAGATAATGTCAAAGATAAATTCTATATCCATGATATGCTTTACCTGAAACCAGTTGGAATTATGGCGTAATGAGTACAAAATATCCGGAAGAGATACAGGTGTGATAGATGTAATTATTGTCTTGCATATCATTCTTTTCATTCCCAATAATTTTAATTTAAGAACAGCAATCCTTGAATCTAATGGCTCGGTTGTACTTCACTAGCAAAAGTACGAACCACTAAGATGGGATGGCGTGTCATGTTCAAATTATACTATAGACCACAAATAAGGCAATCTTAGAACACTAAGATGTAAGCTTTGTTGACCCAGAGTAATAGCAGAGTAAATTAATTTCATAAAAACAATTATGACACATTTTCAATTCTGTCTTCAAATTTTAACAATCACTAGACAGTTGACACTACAAAAGTCATTTACCAGTGATGCCCAAGTTCCACAGAAGAAAGAAGATATTTGAAGTGTGTTTCCAACAAGAAAATCAGAGCAATGAGGAGGCAAAGAAATTAACATCGGAGGTAACAGAGAAACCATTGAATCTTCAAGAAAGAGAAATGTCAGAATTATTCAAAGATGTTTTCTTTTGTTCAAAATTCATGGGAAGGTATGATGATATCTCTCCCTTCCATTATAAAGGTGAGAAATGTGAGAATTATTCAAAGATGTTTTCTTTTTGTTCAAAATTCATGGGAATGTATGATATCTCTCCCTTCTGTTGTAAAGGCTAGTTTATTCCACACTAAAAATTAGTGGCTTATTTCAAAAAAAAAATTAGTGGCTAACTTCTATAGGAACCAACAATAAGTGCCTAAAAGCAAATTACCTGGGGGTGTTTGCCATTGGATCTGGACCCTTTTGACCTTCTCACAAGGAGACTCATAGTCATTTGGATCTAATATAACCTTTAGCCTTGGAGGAGCCTCCACCTGGTTTATAACTTTTGAGGGAAGTGTCTCGGGTTTCTTCTGTTCCTCAATTTTAGGCTGAATATTAACTTTAGATACTGGAGGCACTATGCTAGGTTGAGTAGTGGAAGATTTGGTTGTATTTTCCATCTTCGCCTTTTGAGTATCATTTGTTGAGGAACCAAGCTTTCCATACTTGCTTTGCATAAACTGTGCTCGCATTTTTGCTTTTTGAATATCATCAGCTGACATTGGGCGACCTTGGCTTGGTTTTACTGGTCTTGTCGCCTGAGGGCTTCTCCCAGCTGACTTTTGCTGAGGCTGTTCGACCAACTGAACTTTTCGGCGTTCCCGGTTTTCTGTAACTAGCTAAGGCAATGCATATGAAAAGGAGCAGCAGGTGCAAGCGCATCAGTAGCTAAAAACTTTCAGGCATCCAATCAACACCTAAAATTTGCTAGGGAGGATCATGCAATTAGAAATAATCTCAAAAGTTACATTTTTTTTCTCTTCTAACATTTTTTTCATTTTAGTTATGCCCCTACAATCTCAAGTCTATTTGAGATATCAACATTTTCTTACAAGACCCTGGGCTATAAAGAAAAGACTGATGCAGTATTATTCTCAACAATAGTGAGATTGTACTCATTGCATTGACAAAACCAACTGAAAATTTATTAGACACTACATTCATTAACTAACAATTAATAAGAGACTACTTTTATCGACCATAAATTAGAAACAAAATATAAAATAAAGACCTTCATTAATAATAAAACAAAACTGAAGGATACGAGATGGAGACACTCCTAAAATGTTCTTTCGGTTTGTTTCATCTGTAGGTGCTGGCAGTAATTTAAGTGTTTGTGGAGACTCCAATTTCCTGATGAAGAGAATTCAGGATCAATGCCTTCAGTAACTACTACAAACACTGATAAATGGCTGACCGTGTCTAAGAAATAAAATCAACCAAATAACCTGAAATTCTCTGAACTTTCATATGAGGCTGCAAGAATCTCCTCCTGCAAAACAAGAACAAAATTATAAAAAAATACCAATATAAATGCTTATAACATTTATCATTATATTTCATAAAACACTCACAGATATATCAAGATTTGACTGCCACGATTCATCACCGATGATTTCATCAAAACTGCTTACAATAAGGGAGCAACAATTAGAAACTGACAGAACTAATTGTTTGAGTACACAAGGTAACCATAGATACTTGCCTCCGCTTCAACGTTATCTCTTTCTGTCCATTATAAGAAGATTTCGTTCCATTGGGTTTCTTAAGGGCTTGGCTTCTTGCAAACATTTTGCTCCATTTTGCTAACAAAACCCTCGCCCTGTTTGATATGTCTGATCTTCAAATCAGATATAAATGAGTTTCAAATTACAAAGGAATAAACAGTAAAGGGCAGGTACAATATTTTCTTTTAATGTAAAAAAGAACTATATTTTTAAGTACACCAAATTTCTAGGGATTACAGACAAACTTAGAGATGTTGTATAGAGTTTCAGACCCCACATCCATAGCTATTCTTTTCAACAATATAGACAAAAGCACACCTGAAGCCCTGTAAAACCGCAGTCTGTTAACACTCTGCAGTATGGCTGACATGTGTACAGGGAGAGCTTTATGTAGAGGCAGATGACAAAGAACCTGTATGCCAGTGATGCGAGAGCAATTAGTCTTAGAAGGCAAGTATTGTTGTCAACACCTGGCATGCATACGTACCTTTAGGATGACAAGCAGAATACTTGTTTGTTCTTCAATTGCTGCTTCACTCAGCCATGTTGCTAAAATCATCACACCACCCTTAGTTAAGAACCTACAAGAATGTAAAAACAATAGGTGTACTAGTGAAAAACAAGATACAGACAATATCAAGTAAAGAGACTGCAATAGAGAATACTGACAAACTCATTAAGATCATTTCAGTACCACTGTAATACTGAGGGATTTTGCATCTGCAAGATCCACTCCATTAGTTTCACTTGACCTGCAAATGTTTCTTCTTTCCGCATCAAACTGAAAATACTTTGAATAAAATGCATATCTGAGTCATCAATTCCTTGTAAAGTTTCATCTTGTGTTGAGCAAGATGGTGTTTCAGCACTAGTTGGACCCACAGAGTTCAAGGGAACCTGATCAATGGGTATCATAGGATCAGAGTCGGTTGGGACCCCATCCTGCTGTACATTACATGCATCAGATTTAATGGCCTTTTCTCTTGACAACCTCACAATCTTTCGTACTTTTGAACGTTGACTAGCAAAAAAATCTTTGACCTATAAATTGATAAAAAAAAAAAAAAAAAATGTAAGCAATAGCTCATAGCTGTTAGGCAGTAATACTCAAGATGAATGCAGGATTGGAAAGGAGAAATAAAGAAAAGGGAGAGAACGAAAGGTGATTCACACACATCTAAATCTGAAAGAGAGTGACGGAAATGAGAACTAAAAAAATTGAAATCCAAGAAACTATACCTGCGTGACTGTGACACCAAATAGAGCACTGATCTCACGAGATTCCTTCTTGGTAATTGCATCTTTAATAGAGAAAACTGACTGCATATATTTTACAGCCTTCGGATTCAGTAAATCTCTGGGCCTTTTTCCTGTACAATGAGAAGGGTAGGTGAATAGTGATTACACTAACTAAACAAATAGCAAAGTTATCACAATTGTGACTAAGTTTGAAAACACAAAAAAGAAAACACACAATGGAGGTCAAAACAATTACCAAACATTAAAAATCTCATTATTTTTGCATTTTATCTAGTTAATTATAAAGCAACTAATAGGCATAAAGGTTCCAGCTAAAGGTTATTCATCAAGAACGAAAATAACAAGTTTAAAACAAAGAAATAAGCAAAATGAAGATGCTGACAATTATTTCACCCAATATAACGTTAGTTATAGTTTCAATACTAAAGAGCATAAATAGGAAGACTTCCATAATTGATGTACGGAAGATCTATTATATTCATAAAAATAGTAATGAGAAGTATATGCTAAGAGTTGGTCGAATAAATATGCAACAAGAATCCAAGCAATCATGTGTAAGGCCTATGGGCCTCGTGTTTGCAATGGTGTTTGTTCTTGATATATAAATCCTTTTGCTTGTTCCAAAAAAAAATGACGTGTGAGGCTCTTAATAAAATCAATATAGGCCTAAAAAGTTGAAAATATCGTAACCCTTGGATATTAGATAATGGGCCTTACCAATTTTTATGGATAGAGCACCAGCTGCCTGCGCATTGAAAAAAATACAAACAACAACAAACATGAGAGCAGTCAGCAACGTTCTATTGTTATCAAGAAATTGTCGTCACCAACAAAACAACAACCAATAATATTTGTGCACATAAGGTCATCGGAATTAGTAAAAAAGCACATGATCACCATTGATACCCATACTAACAGCCTTGCATACACATAATACATGAGCAAGTTTCAATTACGAAACATTTGTAGGTTTAAATACAGAACTCCCTATACAACTTGTCGGTTTGAGTCAATTCACCCATTAAACGATTCAAAATTACAGTCCTGAATCGTTTATGACATGACTAGATTATTTTGACAGTCAAGAAACCAGCTCTTCAGCTCTAATTCATTTGGAAAGAACGTTAATAACTATTAATAGTCACAGAGATGAACAAATTGTGTTTCCAAAGTTAGGATGATAAAGGTATTCTACATAACATAGCATGTAATTTCAGATTAGCAACTTTACTGAAACTTGTTTGAACATGCACGGCCATGGCATAATGGTGTCATGCCTTCTGGCAGTACAGTAAGAGATTCACCTGAAGAAAGTTGTGGAATTTATATTTTTTAGTGGCCTGTGTAATCCTATGAGGGAAAGTTCATTCTAGATAGCTTAACCTGAACTTAACATCCTCATCAACCAAATTCATTCAACAGCTAGAGCCAAGATCAAAAATTCTCGCGGCAAAACATTCAAGCTTTGCCATTTGCCCATAAGCATTGAGGGAATGCAAATTACGGAGAAAGCAAATTCTGATTCCCGGCAATACAGCTGAATTATAATTTTTGTTCCATGGAAGCTCAAATAACGCTCAGAATCTAAATCATACAAAAATGTTTTGAAAACGAAAGATACGAATGCAATTATGATAAACGAAACGCACCATTTCTTGTGAAAGAGGATTGACACCGGTGAGCTTGCATTGCGTGACGACAATGTTTTGAAGCTGGTCGATCTGGCTGTGAAAAAGCTTACTCTGCGAATCCAGCAACTTCTGAACTGACTCGACGGAGCTGCCAATTTCTGGCCCCAGCAATTCCTCCTTCAGGCTCATCTCCATTGTCGATCTCAAATTTCAAACAATCACCAGCCGACCCAGCATTAGGGTTCAAAACAAACAATTCAGAACCTGGAAACAAAATTCGTCCCCCTCTCAGATTGGGGTCGCGGTTAGGGTTTGATAATTCGGGAGATAGAGAGAAGAGAGTCGCGAGTAGGGTACAAACGGAACAGGACAGTATAGCCCAAACTCCCACGTGCAGCGTCCACACACGCCCGTGCTTGTCATGGGCTCGGGTCCAGATCCCTCCAGGCTTCGACCCGGAGTTAGTTAAGTAACACTGAATTTAAGCATTATTAGGTGTAGATAGTTAGAGATCTCTAATCCGTGCCGATTGATTGATGATTTGGACCATAAATTGTAAGAGCAATTATATAACCTGGTCCCTTAAGAAAAAATACCATTCGATCTTTAAATTATTTATTCTGTTTGTTATCATTTTGTCACCATGCTCTTCCCTAAACTAACTAAAAAATTCAAAAAATTTATATAGAAAACTAAAATACATTGGATTCATAAAACATGAAACTAGATGTTCATGTCCAAAAAAAAGTTTGAGAGCGCACTGGCTCTTCTTTTGTGCATAGTCATGTTCGCCTCTACTTGGGTCTTTTCCAATTCAAGGGGTGATTTAGCTTGGACTCGCTCTTGGCTCAATCAGCAAATAATATGGGGGGCTGTTGAACCGGAATTCGGTTGAGAGAGGGAAATTTTGACCTGGAGGTAGAAATGGTGATCGTTCCCGATTGAGTTCCATTGGATGAGTTGAGGAATTGGGATATGGAAGAGAAGGAGTTGTTAGTGAGAAGAAGAGGTATTGGCAAAAACACGAAGGAGAACACAAGAGGAACTGATAGGGGAATCGGTGGGGAAGGAGAAAGGAAAAGGAGAATTTAAGGGGAGAAGAAAGACTTATTGTCTCCAAACGGTTCTATTTGAAACGAATCTCTATATGGTGGCCTCTACTTGCGTCTCGCAAGCGAACTCATACGGGCACGACAATTGCACCGAGGAGATACATCTCGTCGGCGACGTCGTCAGTATCAAATCGCCTTGCATACTCAACACAAATTCTCCTAACAAGGTGGATTCCTCGGACAACGTGAATGAAAATCGGATAATCTCGCCTCCCTATTGTGGTTTCTTTAACAACACAACGTGGGTTATTGGAATCTTAGTTCATTGTACGGCGTCAATCGAAAAACCTCACACTTGATTGTTGACCACATCAACATTAGGAGAAACAGTGAAGGTCATGTGTGGAATCGCCAACGATCCTTAATTCACAACCTATCAAGTTCGTGACATGTGGTGCTGAACGTTGAGAGAAAAAAACAGCATTTGTTGCAATGGTCAAAATTTTATCTTCTATAAAAACAGACCATTATTACTTCTGAATCTAAAAAACTTAGCAACTCTCTCAACCCATTCCCATTCCCATTCCCACTACCAAAACATTAATTTTTATATTTTCTCACTCCTAAAATGGGTGATGATTCTAATTAATTTCCATTTGACTATGTATGTCCAACCATCAAACATTGGTATTGTAAATTATGAAAGCCTCAAGTATTTCTTCATTCCAACAACCCTATTATTCGACACCTTATAGCCCACAAATTTTCGCAAACCAATTCAAATGACTAGGAAGTTTCGGTGCTATTTCGTCAAATTCTAGGTTTTATCTACTTAGAGATAAAGAGTCCGACGACAAAGAGGAGGAAGATGAGGAGCCTATTCCAAGCCCAGTCGCAAATCCCCTATAGTTAGTATTCGCGTGCATGGTGGTGGAGTAGATGATGAGTGGACGTAGTAGGTAAGGAAGTTGAGGTTGTCGGGTTGGTAGGTTCAAAATGTCTATCCTCTAAAGGGTGAGGTTGGTCCTGTTGGAAAATGTGAGTATAATGGCAAAAGGTTGACTAAGTCAACGCGTGTGCACAACGTCGAATTGAGGCTCAATTTCGGATAAGAAAAATTCGTCCTACAACTATGAAAATTTCAGTTTCATGTTGTAAGATATAAGGTTTTTCCAATGGTATATAGTGAGCTCTAAACGGACAATGTGTGAATGAGAATCTTACTCTCAAAGGTCACCAAATGATCAAGGACCATAAGTGAC
>JAYMSW010000512.1:0-22007 GCA_036897725.1 Erodium texanum | reverse complement strand
CATAGCATATGCAATGTGAGGCAATGGCTCGGGAGGCTAACTTTGTAGCTAGAACTCTCGGGTTTAAGTTCGGTGAATCACCCGTAAAGGAACCGCAAGAGTGTGTTAACATTAATTGTGAACTTTTTACTCACCAATCTGTATTATTGTTTGACCTTTTCTTTACACCTGTGGTCAACAACCACTCTACCTATTCGTTACCTCTTGCTAATGTGGTTACCTCCACAAAATCCGCTCTCTCGCCTTTAGTCTCCCAAAGTTCCCACAAGCACAACTCACTTGTCATAGCCAGTCGAAAGAGCCGTTGCCACCACGGTAGTGCCCCTTTGTTGTGCGCGTCGACATCTATCTCCTTTTGACTCTCTAAGTTTCTGCCACGTGCATTGCCCATTGTCATGTGCATCCCTGCTCACTCACTCAAAACACTCAATATATGTTCCTAAAATCGTCGTGTCATTCCTCTATTTCCATACATTTCGATCCAATATATCCTTCCGCTAACAACCCTAGTCTAGGATGTTGCCTCTAGTTTTTCTTCCACCCTGAACCTAGTGGGATCGACCGGATCATACTGATAAATCTATATTGCTTGTCCAACCACGTACAGTTCCCTGCAGGAACCACCAGTGCATGAAACCTTAGACACCCTCGAATCTGGAACAAACCAAGTGTCCTAGGCGAGCAGGCAATTTTCGGTCCGAACAAGATAGTGCCATTGTCGGGGAGTCCAATTGCTTAGAACAATTTGTATAGGCATTCTTCTTATTGATTCTTTAGTGTCAGTGTTGTCACTAGTAGAGACTCGTTGTGTCCTTGTGTGTGTTGTACATTCTCTGTAGTTCTTGTAGTATTAGCCATCTTGGTGATCTGTGTCTGTGTTACTTGTTTCAGGTATTCAGCGCATGACCGAGGATATACCTCTTTAATTAGTCTCGATGGCGAGATAGAGAAGACCTGCCGAGAAAACAGAAAGAGGAGACAGGTAGCACAACGGCCGGTTCTTTTTCAGACGATTGAGCGAGACAGACGGAGAGAGGTAGATTCGAAAAAGTTATCAGGAGAGACGGGATCTGAAGCCCCTGGAGCCAGAAAGTTTGCCCATGACGGGAGGTCTGGAGCTGCAAGAATCGGCTACCGTATAAATCATCACATGGTTTTACCAGAGACCAAGCACAACGGCGAACAAAACTCGGGACATAACTCGCTGTCGTAGAAAATGAAGAGGGCAAGGAAGCCGTCCCCACCAAACTTGCTGTGAAATGATTTGGGGATTTGAGAGGGGTAGCAAGATACTCGAGAGAGAGGTTTGGGTAAGGAGGTTTCATGTTTTATCAGCTCAAATTTGTTTTAACTACAAGATGTTTTTACATGTTATCAATGTCTATAGTTTCCAATACCATTTTCTACCATCAATATATAGCATAGTTGCCTATATTTCCCAACTAGTGATTATTATTGCTTGAAAGTATGTCTGTTATGATGCAGTTCATACTAAAGATGCCACGCATAAATATAATATTGGTTTTAATGCTTTTGATATATATGTAGTTTTCAAGACCATTTGGTATAGTTTACAAGACTAATATCCTTATAGTTTCCTTTACCTTACAGTTTCCATAATGTATGTCTTCCAGCGCTGTTGCCTACGGTTTCCAAACTCGATATCCATAGTGCTCATAATCAAAAATCAACAATTATAATTTTTAAGCTCATAATCTACTGGTTTCAAGATCATTTCCAATCATACTAAAAAAATCAATAAATAATAACACCTTATACTGGTTTCAATAATAAATAATTTAAAAGTCAAACAAACCCATCTAAGATGATTGAAATACTTGGCGAGAACAAAACCAAATATGGAGCCTTACGTCAACGACCTCGAATTCATATTCGGTGACTTCAACAGTTAATGTTTGCAGGTTTTCTATTCTAAGGGGTAAATTTTATCTAAATTCTACCATATGTACATACCGGTTAAATCCATCACGATCCAAAAAAATATTGTGTTTCACTTGAATGTGAATTTGCATTAATTTAATCATATTTTCAGTTCAAGAACAAATCATGCAGAACCTGGGAAATTAGCAGAAAACCTGTTCAGTCAGCTGAGCCGCCATTTATCTCCAAACACAAACAGTATGCACTGCCTCAACATTGTCTCATGTCAATTATACGGACTCAAAATCTTCAAAAGGTTGGTAAACTATATCTACCAATCAATAATACAATGACCAGTTGATTAACTGAAATATCTGTATAGTAGTCACTTAGCCTTGAGTAATCTCCTTCTCCTTTGACTTGCAGATATCATCCGCCGTCTTCACAAATTTTTTCGTCAATTCATCAACCTAGTCAAAAGGGAGTGTAAATTAAAAATTAAACAACAGAATGTCAGAGCTGAGGATCAACAATTATTTAATGTCAACAGCTTTGCCGAGATCTAGAAATACACTTTGGACAATTGAGCTTTCTGAATCTGCTTCTTTTGAAGCAAAAGTAAAATCTGTGCCAAAATAACAAGTGCCAAGTAGAAGAAAAGGCCTTTATATTCAACTTACTTCTTTCTCCAATCTTTTCACACTATCCTTGGGTATACTTGAACTTGCTTTCTTTATCGTATCCAATGCCTACACCAAGAAGCATAATAAATTTTAATAATACAACAATAAAGCACATCACTAATTTACCTATGACATATTTACCATTTGGATACCAATGGAAAAGTTAGAGGTCAGTTAAGAGTTTGGACATGGAAAATATTGCAAATGAGGGTTTGAAAATATGTATGTGATTCGGTATAAGATTTTGGAGATGAAGTTTAACCTACAGAAGAAAATCCTTAATAGCATTTTTCAACTTTACGAAACCGTCCTCCAGCGAAATGGAGTTCAGTTAACCAGCATAACTTGGGCCAACACATCAAAATGGTCTACTGCCAGGGCCCAAAGTATGTTCATTATGCTAAAAACTTCAAATCAGGCCTGTAAATGTGTGCATGAATAACGAGTACATCCACACAGAACATAGTTTGACAGCCATACCTTCTGCCGAGCCCTTCTTATACTTTGCTTAACATCTTCACTTGACTTCGAAACCACTTTACACATAGCCTGGATCATGTGTTTTATGAAGGCAAATCTTAGTTATCAAATTGCATGGAGGAAAGAACATGATAGAGAAGGAACGGCGAGCTCACCTGGATATGCTCCTTTGTTAATCTGCCACCATTATGAAACAAAAAAAGTATCAGCAATTCATCAATAATTTTGCCCATAAAATATCCTATATTATTTTGTACATAGAAAAGTATCAACAACAAAAGCATAATTCAAGAAGAAATGTGGATTTGAGCAAACTATAATAAATGTTATACGGAAAAATAATTCCAAATGAAATGAATGCTCACGGTGGAATAGGTGCAACCAATCTTTGGCCATCCTCTTTGGGATTTAATCCTAATGGAGAGGAAACAATTGCTTTTTGTAATGCTTTCAGGGTCTGCAAAAGATAGTGACGCTGTCAGAGGTATAATTCTTAATGGGTGGAGCTGTTAGAAACTTATTAGTACTAATAGGCAAGATAGATGAAAGAGCAAGGTCCATACGTAAGTCAAAGCAAACTTATACATAGAGCCCTCTCCTAATTATGAGCTTCACCAAATTCAAATAAAATGCACAAATTTTGCATGCCTTTTTTTTCTCATTTCCACCGCTTTCAGTTGGCATCAGAGTATACTTTAGTGAGCCACATTCCAGAATGTTTGATCGATTTACAATTCCAAGTATCACATACCAGGACACAGAAACATGGAATCATGCTAATAACAAAAATCTGATCAGTGACACTTTTGAAAAAAATTGTTAGACAAAGATTAGTTCATTACATCTGGATCATAAGGATTTACTGACAAGGTTTTTGAATCCAGGACAGAAACAAGAGCTATTCGATTCAGAGGCATCTTCACACCACCAGTTTCTACTATGATGTGGTCAAGCATTCCTGAAAATAATTTAGAAATATCATGTCAAAAATTTGGACCTTCACAGTAATCCAATCATAATAGAGAAAGTTCACAATGATGTACCTGCAGATGCCCTTCCAGTTCTTATTTTGCTTAATTCCCGTGACAATGCAACTACTGCTGCATCCATCTGTGCGGCAGCATTTTCTTTAAGGGCTGGCCCTATATCTAAAGTAACATCAACTGTAGTCGGACCAGAGTCCTGCTCTGAAACACATTCATTAACAAAATTAATGGATAATAAAAGTAATTATTACAGTTCAGTGTAATGAACTGAAATGGAAATAAGACAGCAAGGAAGGGTTTTTACTTCATCAAAGTTTGTACAGACTCGATTGATACTCGATTCACAGAGATCACCAAAATTACAGTGGAAAAGCTTGAGTCTTGCTTCAAGATCTCAAGGTGTCTGCTTCAAGTCTTTTAGGCTATCAAATTGGCTAACCCAAAAAGAAAAAGAAAACAATCCTAACTAGCACGTGAGGAGTGGTCCCAAAATAGAGCACGACTTGCTCTGCCTCTGCTACAACGTTCTCACGACTCCCCTATCCAAAGATGGAGCATTTTTCAGTCTAATGGTTGAGCACTTAACCAAAACGACGTCATGCTCCTCTAGCACGTGGCATATTTAATTCCAATTCGAGAAAGTTACTACTGTGCGCCCAAGTCAAGCAACTGTGTCTCTTCCAAAGCCCGAAGTTCTAACATGGCCTTCCTCTAAGACAGGACTTGTCCTCTACGGTTTGACTTCAAGGTTTTGAATTATGTTGTTAAAAAAAATTATAAAATTTAATTTATCAAAGTAACTCAAAAAAATTAATTAATTAAAAAATCATGTTTATTTTTAGGTTTAACTGATTTAGGGCTTTGATTGTGAAATCTCAAAAATGAACTTTGATGGCATATTTTAAAAACTTGATTGTTAGAGTAAGATGTGCTAGAACGAAGCATGTCTTTGAAGTTTGATATGTTGGGTTGGGTTGTCTTTGGTCACATTGAAAGCTGGAACATGGCAAGATATCGTAGAAAGCCCATGAAAGTTACAATATGTACATCCAGAATGGGAAAATCAAGAAACTTGGCTCGAAAAGTTGGAGCACCTTCCCAAGTGCAATAACTTGGACTATGTGGGTTCTATTGAACTAAATATTTAACATGTGTCTGGTATCAAGTTCAATACTGTGAAAGGAGCAACTTTGGGAAGACAATTAGGAACGACATCCGGTAACTAAGTGATGACAAAATGCTTGGGGCCAACAAGCTTCTTCGGCAGTGAGACATGAAAAACAGGGTGGATGCAAACTTCAGAGGGTAGTTGGAGATTGTAAGCGACCTTGCCAAACTTTTCAATAGCTTCATAAGGGCCATAAAAGTGAGCTACAAGTTTCAGATTATTGTGGAAAGCAATAGTGGCTTCCTTGTATGATTGCAAACAGAAATAGACCCAATCTCCAATCTCAAAGGGCACTCCGAAATGGTTCTTGTTTGCCTACGTCTTCATCCTTTCTTGGGCCACAATCAAATTTTTCTTTAGTAATTGATGATAACGAATCTCCATTTAATGAATTCTTCCACTACTTACTCTTTACTTTGAATACCTGCAATATTTAAGGATCTCGAAGCATAACCATATAAAACTTAGAACGGAGTCATTTTCAGGGCAGTGTTGTACCAATATTCAACGAGGCCAATCCACTAGCTCCAATCTCTGGGTCCTGATGAACCGTGCACACAAGTAATTTTTAAGACATTGGTTTAACTTCTTTGTTTGGCCATCCATACGAGAGTGATAGGCAGTGGAAGTCTTTAATTGAGTACCTAAAAGCTTAAAAAGCTCGTGCCTAAATGTGCTAACAAAATTCAATCTCGATCTTAAACAATGGACTATGGCGCTCCATGAAGACGGAAAATCTAATCCATGAATGTAGCAGCCACTAAAGAGGCAGAGAATACATGATGCAAAGGAATAAAATGTCCATATTTCAAGTAGCGATCAACCACAACCAGAATAAACTAGAACCTGCCGAATTTCGGTACGCCTTCGACGGAATCCATTGTGATATCTTCTCAGGGGCTACTAGGAATAAGCAAGGGTAGGAGACCTGGAGGAAGAACGTGCTCAACTTTGCACCGCTGGAAAAACTATCATTCATTAACTAACTCCTGTATTTCTTTGTTCATGAGAGGCCAAAAAAAAAGAATCTTAAGTCTGTTTAGTAATGACCGTAATGCCTGAGTAACCAACCAAACCTAAAGAAGTAATGTATCTATTATCTTCTTTCTGATCTCTGAACTTGTGCCCAAATATATCTTGACATCAACCAATATTACCCCTGTTTTAACTTGCGGATTTGGAAGAGCTTTCGATTCAATGGCCATTTGCAAGAGTAACCCTTCAAACTCTAAATCCTCGATGTAGTTGTCTGCAACTTCAGCCATCCACTCAGGAATTATGAGATCGCCCTACATTCGTCCTGAGGGATTCTAGACAGAGCATCTACTGCTCTGTTTTCTATTCCTCTTCTAACCGAGATACTTTACCTTGTGTCTCCCAAATTCGCATTTCTCCTTTTTTTTGCAAGCAATCACTCCTCCTGAAGTCTGTAGAGAACCAAATGCAGATGCTCCAAATGAGATTTCCAGTCTGAATAGTACAACAATATGTCATCGAAAAACACTAGAATGAATTTTCACAGCTAAGGCTTTAAGACTCATCAAGGCCTGAAAGGCTGAAACAAAGTTGTGGCATTTGTAAGCCCGAATGGCATAATCTTTCGCTCATAATGGCCCACATGAGTCTGAAAAGTTGTCTTCTCTTCTTCCCCCTCCATCCACTCAGGAATCATAACTGAGATTGCCCTGCATTCGTCCGGAAGGATTCTAGCCAAGGCATCTACTGCTTTGTTTTCTATGCCTCTTTTCTAAGCGAGATAGTCCAGCTCGTGTCTCCCAAATTCGCATTTCTCCTTTTTTGCAAACAATCGCTCCTCCTGAAGTCTATAGAGAACCAAATGCAGATGCTCCAACTGAGATTTCCAGTCTACATCGTACAACATGTCATCGAAAAAAACTAGAATGAATTTCCACAAATAAGGCTTAAAGACTCATCAAGGCCTGAAAAGCTGAAACAAAGTTGGGGCATTTGTGAACCCGAATGGCATAATCTTCCGTTCATAGTGCCCATATGAGTCCGAAAAGTTGTCTTCTCTTCATCACCCTCCTTAATTCGAATTTGGTGGTATCTGCATCAAGGATCAAGTTTAGAGAAGAATGTACTCTCTGAAAGTTCATCCAACGTCTCGTCAACAAAGGGAATGGGAAACTTGTCTTTAATGATGATATCATTAAGTTGACAATAATCCACGCAGAACCGCCAAGATCCTTAATTCTTTTTTTACTGGAATCACTAGAAAAGAGAGAAGACTAAAGTTGTCCCTAATGATCCTTGCCTTCAGCATTTCATCCACCATGTGCGCTCCACAATTCCCTTTTGGTCATGATTGAGTTTATAGGATCGAGTAGAAAGAGGATCTAATCTCTGCAGAAGAGGGATGGTATGATCAAAACATCTTCAGGGTGGTAACCTTTTATATTCTTGAAGGACTCCCTCGAATTGGGTAACTTGTCTAAATCCTCCATGTTGGCGGGAAGAGTATCCAAAGATGAAGTTGAGTTCAGAGACTATTTTGTAGAATTGGCCCATAAAGAGTTCTTCCCCCTGTCAACTTCTTTGTGTAGGATCCTGAAATTCAACAAGGATGGAATAGTCCTATGTCCGGTCTCACACAAGAAAATTGGTTGCCCTCGAACACAAATTTGCACAATCTTGTCTACATGATCAAACTCTACTAGTCTAGCCATGGCCATCCGATCCGCACCAAAACATCATAGTAACCCAGAGGCATAACCAAAAACATGCCTTCGAAATCAATGCCCTGAATTAGACAAACTAGTGTAAAGCTCAACACGCATTTGAATCGCTTCCCATTAGCTAACTTGATTCGTCTAGCTTCAATAGTCTCTTAGTGGTGCCTTCCAAGAATGAGGTTGTGGCTCCAGAGTCAATAGGGATCAAGATGACAAGGGAGTGAAAGAGTCCTTTAATTCTGATAGAATGTATCCCACTTCTGATAGAATGTATCCCGAGTGGGTTGCCAATAACATAGAGTTGTTCATCAAAATCTGCAACTGAAGTTGAAACGAGCTACCCAATTTCACCTTTCATTGCCAATGTCCTCGTCCTCATCATCAAAATGACTAAGGAGATAGACTTGATCTCGATTGAGGCAAACATCTTTGTAGTCTTGGAATATGGTACAGGGCAATTGAAACAAATCCCTTGACATCTTCAATCTCGGAGGTAAGATTGGTCTATCTTGCTGACATGTCGTTGGTTTTAAAGTCTTGGGGAACCATCTTTGGACGGTGGTTTGGCACTAATGGTAAGAGAGGGTGCTAAAGGAGACTTGGAACACTGCATAATAATGCTAGTAAGGCATTGCCCTAGAGCGGAATATTGAGAATTAGCAAGGATACGTTGTTCCTCAAGCCGAGCAAGTTTCATAGCTTCACCAACAAAATGGGGGAGAGAGCATTTGCACCCCAATTCGCGAAGAGTGTTTAAGCCCAACAACAAAACTAGATATGAATTCCTCAGATAATTGAGAGTTGGAAAGGATCACACTAGGTCGGAGCGCATCAAACTATTCTTCATATTCCCGAACTGTCCCCATCTACATCAAATGCTTGCATTCCATAACAGAATCCTCATGACCTAAGGATTTAAAGTTCCACAACAAAGTCTCAGCTTTTGCCTGTAAAATGTAAAAATGCCAACTTTTTACTTTAATATCATTAGCAATATCGTAGAGAAAAAAACAACCCAAGCTCTTTTGAATCCAAGATTGGACATTGCAGCCAACAAAAATTGTAAAATTGATCGGTGGGATCCTCTAATGAATAACTTGAGTTGCGTGTATTTAAGTACCTTCTCAGTCACCTCTCGGAGCTTGGGCAACTCTCTCCCAGCTTGGTCAAACATGGAATTTAAGTGTGTGATATGAGCCCATAAGAGAATTGAGTGGCTAGAGGCTGTGCTCTGGAGGTGGTGGCAGTGGTGTGCCAGTTGGGGATGCAATGACGTGAGGTGGGTCATGAATCGGAGCTTTCTGGCGATTCTGGTTTCCCTTCCGTCACTGATGCCTGCTCGTGGCCATGGAGTTTTACAGATTCGCTTGGCCTTGGTATAGAGAATCGATGCAAGCATTGACGTAATGACGCTTGCTCTGGACATGACTTTTCAAACCAAAAACGTGGTGTGAGAGAGTGCCAACACTTTGTTCCCCTTCGTCGGTAGGTTCAACTATGGTGGTTGGTTGCTGGGACACATGCTACTGATACCCATGTAATGAACGAAAATGGAAATAAGATAGCAAGGAAGGGTTTTTAATTCATCAAATTTTGTACATAGTCAATTGATATTCGATTCACAGAGAACACCAAAAGTACAATGGAGAAGTTTGAGCCTTGCTTCAAGATCTCAAGATGCCTGCTTCGGTCTTTTACGCTATCCAATTGGCTAACCCTAATTGAAGAAGAAGAAGAAGACGACGATTCTAAATAGCACGTGAGAGAGGTCCCAAAACAGAGCATTGTTCTCAGGACTCCCCTATCCAAAGATGACGCTGGTTCAGCCTAATAGCTGAGCACTCAACCAAAAAAATGTCGTGCTCCTCTGGCACGTGGCTTATTTAATTCAAACTCACGAGAGTTGCTACCGTGTGCCCAAAGTCACACAGCTCTGTCTCTTCCAAAGCCCAAAGTTCTAGACATAAAGAGAAGTCCAATGAGAAACTAAAATAGCCCTAGCCCCTACTCCTCACAAAGTAACATAAATTTGATCTCCACTCTGTATTTAAAGTCATAATCTACCAGTTGAACCAGGTGATCTCCCTAAAGCCAATGACAAGATCCAAGAACACCCAGCTAAAATAGAGCCATAATGAAATTCCAATATGTGAAACATTCACTTGCATAAATTATATAGGTAAGCTTTGAGAATATATGAAACACAAATTTTTTCTAAGGTTTCTTTACTGTGGTCAAGTAAGCGTTGGTATATAAAACACAAGGCTTTGCTTACATTAGGCGCCCTAGCCCTCTGAAAATCAGATTCCCTAATGATAACCTGTTCAGGATTCTACAGATTTATCATTTAATATGGGAAAACCACAAAATTAGCATCATTTCCGACTGATCCATCCCAATAAATGAAAAATTACCAGGGGTCGCACAGAAATAATAGCTTTAACATAGACATAGCTTACTTGATTTTCTTCCTTTAGCGAAGCCTCGGCGACTTTCGCAGAGAAAATCAATGCATGGAATGGTTGCAGACTGAGCGTTGCAGAGACGGAAAGGTGGGAGAATAGTGTCGGAGATGTTGCGGGAGTGGAGAACGGAGATTCGAGTAAAGGTAACGTGTCGGCGCGAAAGTGCGCGCATCAGGTACATCGCCATCGTCTCAGACGCTCAAGAATCAATCCTTTTTCTGCGCTCTGGTTTGTTATGAATAATTATGTAGGGTTTTGTTACGAGCCAGGGTTTTAATATGGAAAGCCTAATATGTAGTATCATAGGAAACACACTCGGTCACGACCTGACTTACCTATGTTTTAACCGTATGTTTTTTTTTTTTTTGAAAATATGTATTCGTAGAATTCATTAATGTTTGGTATAATAGAGTATTAAGATTTTTGATGGATGTACCAACCAAATAGGACAAGTCAAACTATGAACTCAAGATGCTTAACAAGAAATCTACAAGATATGACACATTATCCCATAAATGAGCCTACAAAAGACTTAATTACATAATATATTTAAAATATAGGCCTAAACGGAGTAATTAAACCTACTGGGAACTGAAACTCCGTGTATGGCCACCTTGCGGCAGTTCCTCTCTTTAATGCCTCAGAGCTCTTGGCGGGGTTGTTTAAAACCCTTGGCCATATCATTCAAGATGTCCCTCATCTCAGCGTCCAGCCCCTCCTTACTAATCTCCAACACCAATTCTTCCTCTCAGCCCAATGATGCCGTTGACAGCCGGCCGACGATCTAGTCTAGATCGTCTCCGGTATGTGGCTCGGTGATCACCGGTGGTGCACCAAACCCTAACCCGATCATGACGCCCCTGCGATTTGTCCCAAGTTCCGCCATCTCCCAGCGCCCTCGGTCCGGTTCGCAGTCATCTTTGCTATCAGCCCCTGATGGCTTGGTGGTGAGCGCTCGTCCCAGGCGTCCCCATTACTGAGTGCCCCTTCCGTACCACTGTTCATCACCACCTTCACCGCTCTTGGGCCTCCACCCGCCTCTCCGTTCCTGTGGCCGGAAATAGGCAGAGAGTTTATTGTGGAGCGCAAGCCCTCAGCTTTGCTTCTGCCAAGCGGTTCGTCCTTACCGCCGCCACTCTTTCCCGTCCCTATGTCTCTATTCTCCTCTTCGTTCATGTTTCCGTTGCCGGACGTGAGAAGGAAGATCTACCGTGCTGTCATCACTTCTTCGCAAAACTCTAGAATGTTGCTTCTCAAAACCCTAGCCCTCGGAACAAAGCACAAACAACAGTTTATTGTTGAAAATGAGGCAACGATAAAACTTCTATTGGTTAAATCACGGTAACTTATTTAACACTTTATCTTTAGATTAGAACTTTTTAAACTGAGGTCAATATTAATGATGTAGGAACTTTTGTTTTATAAGCTTTAAATTACTGTGTCTCCTTATTTACATGTAAAGAGTGAAAATAATTTTAATAAGTAGAATAAAACATTACAATTGTGTATTCAAGTAATTTATGTATTTTATTGAAACAAAACAAAATAGGATGACTACATTAAAAATTAAAAAAAAAACAATTGAATGATTAAAATATACTTGGGGTTTTTTGGCGTTGACCCAAGTAAACGCAGTTGGCTTCTTATATGAAGGTGACACGCAAATCCCGTATGGTACGTCGACACAGGCCCATTGGTTGCTGGACTTTAGCGTGTGTCAATGTGAATATGTTTTTGAATTTCCATTTCCCTTTCTCTCCATCTTTGTCTCAGTGATAGCGACGTGAGGTCGGCAGGTAAACTAATAATCTTTAAAATGTTGGACTACATATATATACTTAAAAACATAATACTAATCATAAGTAATTGTTGTATACAATTCAGTTTTACAAGTTGTTGTTATCTTTAAATTGCTAGATCTTGTTATTTTTGATTAAAAAAATTGAAATCATTCTAAAAGATTACACTAACAACAACTATGGTTTGTTATATTGATCTCAGTTCTTTCAAAAAGAAGTTGTTGAGCTCCTCGACAAGAATGACCGTACAAATACAATTGTGTTGTAGTAATCATTGTGAATGAAACTTTCATGCTGAAAACATTCTTGAACTTAGATGCAGGCTTTAAAATCATACAAAGTAAAAGCTAACACAAACTAACAATGTAAGCATTGATTTGCAAAACAAGATTAGTTTGTAAAATAACAAGTGATTTGATATTTTCAAAACAAAATCATAAACGAGGGTGAAAATTTGCGTTCCGACCAAAAAGAGAAGTTAGCCGCAAAGTTGTTAGTCATTACATACTTGTTCTCTTTTGTTGTCTATATATCCATCACCCCACAATCCACGTCCCTGTACTATCCTAAACCATACCATACGTCTTCTATTTCGTTAACATCTCCAAAATTATTTAAACTAAAAAGGAGGAAATACAAATGATTACTAAAATAATCCCTTTCGGATAAGGAATTGCACAACCAAAGATTGGAATTAATATTGGATGGTTCCTTTTTCTATATTAAAAATACATAGGATTAGTAAAAATCACTCCCTTGTACAGGACATGTGATGCTATCTTTTTTCTGTTGTCTGTTTCAATTCAAAATAAACTCTAAAATCGTCTTTTTTTTTTTATCGAATATTTATCAAAAAACAATTGTAAATATAATTTTGAAACATAAATCTTGTCTAACAGATATATGTGACATTACACGTGGCTATCTTTAGAAAAAAAAAACACAAACCAAAACCACTAGCGTTTGCTCATAAACAAGTGGTTGCGATTAGTGTGTGTGATTTTGAAGAAATATTCAAATATAAATATGTATGGTGTTAGTACGTCAAGTGGGTTAAGCGTTGATTTAGTCGCTTTGGCTGTGCCTGTCCTCGAATCGCAGTTTCTGTGAAGGAGCTCCGTCTCGATCGGCTCCTAATCCCTTCTGCGAGACTCTTTCTTCTCCACCTCTGTTCTGGATCGGAAGCTTCCAGTTGCCCTTATTTGACCCTTTTCGTCTCCGACCTCCCTCTTTCAGCTTCACTGCACGAACCCACAAATTTTCATTCTTCTCTGCACTATTTGGGTCTCAAAGTTTGGTCCTTTCCCCTCGCATTGCATGCAGAGTCTACTGTTCGGTTCTGGGTAATTTACAATTTGTTTCTTTTCCTCTTGACTTTTCTGCTATGGCTTGTGGGTTTCAAGTTATAAATTTCATTTTTTTTAATTGGTGTGTGTTGTGTGGTTGCAGAGAGCTAGACGAGGAGGAAGAAGAATGTCTGCTTTGGTAGCTCGAATGGGGAGGGAGAGACAACGGTATAAGGATCATTTAAGGCTTGTTGCTGGGTGAGCATCCTAACTGTTTTAACTATGCACCTACATTGATTTTTGTATGTATATGCTTTGTTTCTTTCAACAGTTTTTCCCTTCATTTGAACTTGGACCAAGAATTGTTAATTGTCTTGAGCTTCACTTTGTGTGTGTGCTTGTTCGATAAGTATGCTATTATGTGCTAATAACATCATTGCATTCATAAATTTGTTTATTTTGTTGATGGGAGATGCAGATTTTTTGCCATGTAAACGTCAATTCAAGCTTCCAGATAATGCGTTAGTTTTGACTCTGTTATTAAGTATGCGACTTCATTGCTTGAGATAATTGGATAATCATGTCTTCTTAGTAAGGTTTAGAAGAAGAAATAAGGATAATAACAACATAATGTAAGGCTGTTCTTCAATGGAGTTAGGATAACAGTTTGGTTGGAGATCAATTATTAGCAAGAAACAGTAAAGCAGAGCTGACCCTGGGTTTTTTGTTTTCTTCAGACTTAAAACATGCTAGTCAACATATAGTTCTTTTTTATAGATTTTCCATGGAATTGTTGTTGATTAGGTGGGGTGGTCTGTTGTTTAAGTAGCACTTTGATGGTTGGGTTTTCTCTCCTTTACTTTGTATCTCCACTTATTTGAGTGGAGGTTTGTGATCTAGAATATCCATTTGATTCCATTTTGTGAGAGAAGATACTGCTCTTACTTCATGCCATCTGGTATTTCTTTGTTCATATTAATTTACTCCACTACAATATATATCCAACAAACACAGTCCTTGCTAGTCCAAACTTGTTTACACAATAACCATAATAGTGTCCCTTTTGTTTACCATGTGGTGGACACGTAGACATTGTTGTGTATCCCATTGTTCCCCAAAAGTAAATAGATTTGGGTTGCAAGACTTGTTGGTAACATATGCTTCAAAATAGGCCTTCTTCTTGATAAGCCCAAGTGAAAGAACTTCGAGAGTCTTTGTTAAAAGCCATTGTTGCACTTATTGAGCTTATGAAATGCACTCTCTGATGTTTCTTTGGTGTCATAAACTGTCTGAGAAGTGTAAATGGATAGTAGAGAACGAATATATCAGAACTTATGGCAATGTTTTTTTTATTGAAATCCTCAGTCCCCTCATATTTAGTTGTAAAGGGGAATTGTTGTCCTTGATTGTACTCTTGTTAATGTTTCATATTCTTATGCTTGAGTTATATACATATCATAGGTGTATTCCCTATCGTCTAGAAAAGAATGTTGAGGGTTGTAATTCAGAGAACAAATTGCTCGTCCTCATGATTTCTTCCCCAGATCGCGATGACATGGTGTTTCCAAAGGTATCTATATGCCCCTTGCTCTGTATCATCACTCAGACGGTAAACTTTTTGGATTCGGGATACTTAAAAAAAAGTAAAAATACCATTTATTAAAAATGTGTATTGGATTTTATGTGACATCCTTTTTTACTTCAGGGTGGATGGGAAGATGATGAGACTATATATGAAGCAGCAAGCCGCGAGGCCTTAGAGGAAGCCGGAGTGAGAGGAATAATTGCTGTACGTTTCCTTTCTTACCCTCAAACTTGGTAGAGGCATTGACATTGAAAGCCATCATTATTATACTGGACTCAGTTTTCCTCCTATGTTTCTCGAACCGTCATTGCACTTGCACCTTTATGTGATCACCAAAAATTGTTTGATTCTTAAATAACTTTTTAAGATTGATGTATCAAGTATGGACCGAAGACCTCCCTTATGTAGAAAGGAACTCTAAATGCCACTTGACCCCACCATGAGAAAGGCCCAACAAGGGATGGAAAGAGAAGGGGAGAGAGAGACCCAACATAAGTTAGGAGGTGGAGAAATATTAAGTTGTGAGGTACCACTGTTGGGACTTAAACACAGGCCTCCAAAACCCAAGTTCAAGTGCTTGACCAGTTGGGCAAGCAAGCTTTGGTGATCTTCACATAAACTTGTATTGATTAATGCGATCTTCAAAACAACACAGTAACATTTGTTGATTTTTTCCATCATAAAATGCATCTATGTCAAAATTTGGAAAAACATACTGTAAAGAGCATTGTACTGATATGCACATGTTGGTGTTTGAATTCTTCCCAATAAATGTTGGATGGAAACTCTATCTATTACAGCAACTGAGATCTGAATATCGGTTGTTCTTATTAAACTTGCCTTTTTTTTTTTCTTTCCTCAGGAAAAGCCATTAGGAGTTTGGGAGTTTAGAAGCAAGAGCAAACAGAGTAGTGGGAGCCTGATCGGGGGTTGTAGAGGCTCTATGTTTGCCATGGAAGTGACTGAAGAGCTCGATTCCTGGCCAGAGCAAGCTAGCCACAATAGGAAATGGGTCAGTAACTTGCACTTATTCATATCAAAGTCACAGAACATTGAAACTGATATATGAAAAGCTATGTTACTAAAGTCTTTTTCTTTACCTTTCTCCAGCTCACCACAGAGGAAGCATTCAAGTTTTGTCGATATGACTGGATGAGAGAAGCTCTTGAGAAGCTGATTACAGCTCTCACAGAGAATACAAAAACTCCAGGTAGGCTAGACTCGGTGGTGGAGCCTCCTAGAAGGCCATTTTCAGGTGCAGGGACAGACCGTCAAATCTTGTCATCATCAGGTTGCTTTGGGAAGCCATCTAGTGTCCAGCACCTTGAAGAGTCTCGCAATAAGTGCATTGTACAGGGTTGATGGGTCCTAGTCTTCATGTTCAGTTCAGTTTGTTAATAGCAACCTCAGTTTCTTCCAAACCATGCCTCCTGTAATTATCTGAAGAAAGAAACAGCTATGTTATGTACACAACTTTACGTCTAAGCCATTACTGATGTAATGCTTTGTCTTAACATTATGAATTGGTCTGATATGACTTATGAATAGCTGAACCACTACTGTCTGGATTAGAGGTTGTGCTTATAACCTTAGTCGATGAATTTGCATTCAAAACCTTGAGAATATGCGAATTGCACGCTGCCTTGAAACCAGAAAGCAAAGGGAATGAGAGTCCCGGAGCTTAAAGTTAACATTTCAAATCCAGATGAGAATGCTGATAAAAAGAAGTTTGAATCTTTAATTTCTGGGTATGTGGGTCTGAGCATCTTTTACTTTGTTTTCCAAGTTCTTGTAAGTTTGACAAAAATGAGCTTTAGCTTAGCAATCACTTGCAGTGGAAGCATGAAGAAGCAAAAAAATTAAATTAAAAAAAAAAACATGTCTTCTTGATGAACTCCCAATTGTTATGATAATGCTTTTAACTTTTGTTCCATGTAACAAGGATGCTTCCTTTGACTCCTCCTCTGCAACACATCTTCCCATGTATCTGTTTTTTTGTTGTTGTCGAATCTTGGAACTTCAGACTCGGGATTTTAAAATGGCTTTGATCTGACTCACAAGTGGTAATACTTTTTGTTTTCTTCTTTCTTCTCATTGCATGAGGTTCAAAACTTATCCATTACTGCAAGTTATTTCATTCCGAGGATATCCACAACTTGTTCAGACACTAAGAGGGAGTAGCAAAAATACTATGTTCTTACATGCTAGATGGGTTATGATAAATTAAAGGTCCTTGGTAAAATGTGAGAGAACTTATATAATAAGTATGAGATTGTTGATTTTAATCTTTATTTTTACAATTATTGTTGGTGTGGAAAAAAAATCAGTTTTGGTAGCAGTTATGGAATGATATTTTAGACATAAGACTCTGATGAATCATTAACCAGAATGATATAGATTCACAATTATTAACCTCCAAAACTATATTAAAACTAACTCCACCTAAATTTAAAGTTAATAGATGTAAACCTTAAAATGTTTATCAAACAGAGTGAGTTTCTTGATTTCAGGAGTGGCAAAGAAGCATGATTAGTTGGAGGACCATATGACCTGTAATACAGATAACACAAAATCAGTTGAAGTGAGAAGGTGATTAATGTGGGGCCTTTATTAGTGCATTTTTTTCCCATAATTTGCTCAACTTTGTTTCAAGGAAGACTAAATCTCAGTCAAATGAAGCTTAACCTCATAATAATTTTACAAATTATAAAAAAAATGAGTATCATGCTTAGCTAGTGCATGCCCCATCTTTAGTTTGAATAATCATCAAATTTATAAACTAAGCTCTCTTTTGCCAACTTCCAATAGCCCCACCTTTTGATATATACTATAAATGTATATGATGACTCTAAGCTTGTAGGGATCATAGCATATAAGGATTTTCTGAGCTTTTCAACTCAACTTGGGAAATTTTAGACTAATGAAATAAAATCCCTTTATCTTAAATAGCCTCATTTGATTTGGGTCAAAAACTTTTTTAAAAATTCCTCTTTATTTTGCATGCTTGCACATGGGTTGCTTTTAAAACGTAACTGAACGTAAATACGTGATATCTATATAGAGATAGTTAAAAATGTTTAAAAGTTGATCAGTACAAACGTTATGACTTATACGATATGAATTTAAAATTTACTTATAAAATGTTAAAATCTCATGTCAAAACCAAACCCATGTTAAGTTGTTTTATGCAAACAAAGTATTAGGTAAAGACCAGTTTTGGTGAATGGGTAAAAGAAAATGTGGGGAAGAGAGAGTGATAAGTGAAACAAAAGGTTAAGATTAAAGAAATTAAGAGTGACCAATGTGTCTTAATCCATCTTTCCTCCTAATCCAAATACCAATGCAAAGATGCCACTAAACCTTTCCATCAACTTTGATGCTAGTAGCAATAGAATAGTGTATACATTTGTCACTATACACAAAAGTCTCTGCAAATTTTTGACCTATTGTGACTTCGATTAGAACAAAATCTTTCCAGATAGAGCTGCATTTCTGAGTAGGATGATGAGATATATATGTTAAAAAGCATAAAAACCATTCCTCAAAATTGGGGTACTTGTGGTCTTTTTTCTCAACATTCATTACTGGAACAAAACTATTTGAGTTCTAAAGATGCTTTTGACCAAACCCATCAAAGAAACAACCCTAACTAGCCATGTATGTTGTTGATAATCAAGAAACATCTAAAAAAAATTATCCTCTTTTGACCTAACATAGATTTAAACTTCCAAAAAAGAAAAAAAAAATCTTGAAACAGAAGTTAATTGGAATCATCAAATTTACATATTTCAAATTTGAAATGTGTTTAAATGTCTTTTTGGTTTAGAAATACAGATTTTAATGTGATGAGAAAATTATTGTGCATATTTTAATAGAAAAATGATGATCATGAACTTCAAGTATAAATTGATATTATTATTAGTGCAAATGATTTTACCTTTTTGTTACCGAAAGGGCATATATGGTTTAGTGGAATGGGTCAAGGTCCTCTCTCTTGCACTTGTTCGTACTAATTAATTAGTAAATAAATGATATTGCATTATTTTTCTTTGGTCTTTGGTAGTGATTGTTTTATTCGAAAAAGCATGCCTATTCTCACATGCAACCCAACAATCAACATGTCTTTCCCTCATTTGGAGGTGTGTGTATTCTCATTCATACATATATGCAATATGCAACACTTATATTCATAAAACGAATAATAATTTTTATAATGGTTCTTAGAGATAGGGAGAGAAAAGTCATTTCCTAAGAATTAAAAAGAGAAAAGTGGACTTTGGGATTATGAAAAGGGGAGAGGGGTTGTGAGACTTATCATTGAATTTTAATTTTCTTTTTGGCTCTAAAATTGGATAGCACATGGCTAACATATAATAATCTCCTCTATATTCAAAAGCCTTCATTTATATACATTTTTGTTTAGGGTATCATGATAGAGGTCTTTATGAGTATATATAATCAATACATATGCCACATAGTTTTTTCTTTTTTTTTTTGTGTGCGTTAAAATCTAATAATATGAAATTGTGACACCCTTATTTATATATGTTAAGGTTGAAATGTTTTATATTATTTTATACACAAAAAAAAAAAAAAGTTGTTGATAAACAGATACAAGTTTTGACTTGACTAAGATTCTAACATTATATAAAAGTTCAATACACCTAAATTTTCAAGCTAAATATTTATCAAATAATTAATCTAATTGCTTTTTCGCGGTCTACCATTCTTGCTAATTATTAAATTTATATATAATAATATGATTAATTGGTACTAATACTAAAAATTGAAGTAATGGGATGATGGGTAGTAAGTGAGTGAATGATTCATATGTGTTAAGCAATCATATGGAGCAGGTTAGTCTTTTCCAATACTACTAATTAAGCCTTTTTGGATAAAGTTTCTTTCTTCTACTAAGGCATGCATGCATGCTCATAATTAATTTGCAGTGATTTGATTCATTTGTTATGTTAAATACACATATAGAGAAATATTTGTACTACTATTAATAAATTAGCACCTGATCATCAAGTACTGGCTGATACATGAGGTCTCTTTTTGATAAATCTTTGGTAGGTCACATCACATGTAATGAACTTAGGATTATTAGATATCATATATATTATACTACATCGTATAAGAAAATATAGTCAGTCCTGCAACAATTAAAAGAAACAGAAAGTTGTAGATTGGAGGAGAAGGTATCAATCATGGCTCTACTCAATGGATTATCATGCTCAATATTATTGCTCATCATTAAGCTTGATCAAGGATTAATCATCTTATAAGCAATTTATAAGGTCATGAAAAATACATTGTTTAGTCCTTTATTTATGATATTTTGAACATTAGATTAATTTATTATTAGTCTTGGTTAATTAAGTCATTTCAACAAGTTATAACTTGTTAGTAATTGTATATTAATTTCAATCCATTTTAAAAGCTTTTAAAATTTTGACACGACAAGCTAATCAACTATTTGAATTTCATTTAAGTTAATTAATAATATATGGAACTATAACATTTATATGAATATGGAATTTAATTCTACTAAAATGATAAAAGTATACAATGAAGAAAAATCGGGAAGATCTAAGATGGAGGGCCGTTTTGATGTACTTATTTTACTTATTTATAAAAGAAATTATAATATTTCTCAAATTGGTAAACATGTTTTGAATTGATATTGACGAAAAACTTTTAAAAAAATTCTAAGACAATAAGCTCGTATTCATGTACTTATTTTATTTATTTATAAAAGAAATTATAATATTTGTCAAACTAAAAAACATGTCTTTGAATCGAGGTTGATTGAGGAACTTTATAAAATTAGTGGGTTATCCACTCTCCTGAGAAGCGATGGTCTGAGATCTATTAATGCCTCAGTCCAAACGGTATATATATATCATGTTGAGATTTGGTTCCACTTAAGGGTCTAAAGGATATCTATTGGACTTGAGATTTGACTAGGAGTTAGAATTAGTATAATACGAATCATTTCTTTTTTTGAATCAGACAAAAGCAAAATGCAATGTCTCATGTATAGGGATTGGAAACAGTGATTTCATGCTTATTACATGAAACATCTATCACTTCACTCATAACTCTTAACAATATAATACGAATCAATTGTAAACCTAACTGTATTTTTTATTTCGGTTCTCACCCTTACTCTTTCTATTCGTGATTATACATTGTTGTTCTTTTATTATTTCATACTCATTTTTTTCTTTTATGTAATCATAGTTCGATTCTCAGAATCTCTTACAACACGTACGAATACTTACTCATAAACTTATCAACAATTTTTCTAAACCATAACTATTTCAATCTATCGTAAAAATATCTTTAATTATTGTCAATGCAAAAAGTTCCATCTAAATAAACTTATGAGCCAGCAACATTTCTTTGGTTGCATATCGTGTGTGATAAATTGTAAAAAAAAATAATATTTGAGGTTTTAATTAGAAATATTTGAGTAAATTCAATATCACAATAGGGCATGATTACAAACACGAAAGGGACAAGGGTGGAATATAGGAGATGGAGAAGGGCAAAATGGTAAAAGGGGCAAGAGTATAATAGAAAAACTCCTTATTTAAAGCAGCTCAACATCCAACTGCCGAGAAACAAGCCCAACAATCATTCTCTTCTCAATTACTCTCTCTAGAGCTATTTCCTATACTCATAGTATATCCAAACCTGACAGCTACTACTATACCACTTATACTTACAAGTCTTTTCAAAAAAACAACTATGGACTTCACGAAGCCGTCAAGACAAGGAGCAGCCACCTCATCACCCTCACCCAAAACCAAACGAAAGCAGCATCAGCAACAAAGCCAGAACCAGCAAGAAATGAGGTTCCTCGGGGTCCGGAGAAGGCCGTGGGGCCGGTACGCGGCGGAGATACGAGACCCGACCACCAAGGAGAGGCATTGGCTCCGCACCTTCCACACCCCCCCAGAGGGCGGCCTGGCC
>JAYMSW010000511.1:0-22009 GCA_036897725.1 Erodium texanum | reverse complement strand
GTTTATTATTGATTCTCTATTATCAACATGAGATTTCGTGTTAGGATTTGATTATGTTTCATATGAATCTAATCAATTCTAACAGTACTTACTCTAAACCACTCTAGCCATAAGCTAATTCTCAAACTTAAGGATTATCTAACCCGCTTGCCCGATATTTTCTTATTGGAGGCATCCACACCCGAAAACCCCAAGAAACCAGAATATTGGGCTATTATATGTTTTACTTGTGTATAGTTAAAGCAAATCATCACCTATTATCTTAGTTTTCTATCAAATAAAATAAATAAACTCAAATGTTATGATAATATCGTTCGTAGTAAACTACCATATTTTATCCCAATTCGATTATGAAGTGTTATTTTAATTTAAAGACTTTATTTTATTTCTTCTCTCATTACATTTTGTATGAGATACATCCCTTGTGGTCTAAACTTAAAAGGAGTCAAATTTCAGCTCAAAAAAGTTAAACAGCATGCGAGTTGTGAGACTCAAAGAAATAACAATGTGATAGCGTGACCGTCCATGCATATTAAATAATGATTTTCATTGTTAAAAAAAATAGTGATTTTGATGTTTTTCTTAGGTCACTAAAGCATTTTTGGACCATATGTTTCGCACAAGAGACGTGAACAATGCTTTCATTTTTGTGCGTAGACTCCAAAAGGTCACAGCGAAAAAGAAAGAAAAACAGTAAAGACATCAATTGATTTTAATTTATAGATTCTTTTTATTCGTTTAAAAAAAAATGAAAGGATCGGATATTTAAAGTTTTAATAATCAAATCAGTATTTTTAATCTCTAAATGTTACTGATTTCATTTTCTCAGAGGTAATTTTGAAGCTTACAGAGTTAGGACTCTGGAATATTTTATTTTTGACAAAGAAAATATGAAAATAAAGTCATATTGTATGATGGTGAGTGGCAGTGGCACGAAAGGTACAAAAGCAAGGAGACCATACAAATCATGTGGAGCACGTGCCTTATTTATTTCGCATAATTTCGTTCGACTCACCGTCCAAGGCTCAGAAAAGGCTGACCCAAGCCTACTTTAGTTGAGAAAATTACATTCACATATACGTTATTATTGTTTGATTTAGTCTTAGAGCATTTGTAACGCTAATATGTTTGTCGATATGCTCGTCGTTGTAAAAGAGTCGGGGTCGCCAGATCAGCAGACGCTTGATAATTGTCATCGTAGAAGTTCTCGACGAATCATTTCTTTAACAATTGTTTTCGAGGAAAGATTCGGACCATTCGGTAATCGGTAAGCTTGCTCACTCAAACGAATTGCATGCCCACAAGAAATAGAGTCCATTAGGCTTCGCCTTTAATGGGCCTGTTGGAAGCCCATCAGGAACCAAGTCAAACTTGACCCGTAATACCAAGTACACCGAGTTGTCAACATTCCAAACAAGAAGCAGGTATGCCCATTTCGTCCATTCGAACTTGGCAGCTTTCTATTTTTAGGGATGAACCACAAGGGTAAAATGAGTTGTGTTTGATTTTTGGATTTTTTTATACATTAATTAGATTAGATAAAAATAAGAAATCTTTTTTTTAAAAAAAAAAAATTGCCACAAATTATATTGCATCGAGTCTCAACCCGATCAACTTGACTTTTTTTTTTGGGAGTCAAGAACATCTCATTTTAACATCTTTTTATTTTGATTTTTATTAATTTTTTGTTTTATAAATACCGAGATAAAATAAAATAAAACAAACAAACAATATTGCTTGATTGTTCGTTAGCTTTCGTGCCCACAAAACGAAACAACCATCTCCAGAAATCAATCCACAGACGATTCTCTCTCTTTCTCGCAGAAATGGCGAGTTGTTGTGTGTGTTGCTATAAACCTACGATTTTGGCCTCATCATCCGGCAGCAGGAGCTTCGTGCCGCAGAGAAGAGCAGAAAGCTACGCCGTTTCCGTACCTTGTCGAGGCGGTGCCGGTGCTGTAAAATCGTCCCCGACTTCGTATTCTAGGGCCTTCAGCGTTCCTTCTAGAGCTTCCATGGTGGACTCTTACGAGAGCTCTTCCAACTTCGCCAAGCGCACGGAACAGGCCTGGCTTATCTCTCAGGTACTACCATTACTTACTCTTCCGATTTTTGGCTCTCTCTATTCTGATTTTTGCCGTTTTTCTAGGTAATTTTTTTTTTAGTGTATTTTAAAATTTTTGTATAGTTGATAATCTGGTTCTGGGAAATATGCGGAAACAGCAGTGAAATGGTTCCTTTGGTGAATGAAAATGAATTTGAGAATGAGTTCATATCAAAATTATTCAGAATACGAGCTTGCCTTGTATTAGATCATCGTTATTTGTTAATCGAGATGTGGTGTTAGTTTGTTGGATCCTTGTTATTGCCTATTGGTCAATCTGTCTTCTGAGGTGATGCATCAGAAAATGCTAATACATTGGAATGCTTTTAATCTCCCGGAAGAAATAGCTTGTATTAGGCAGTGATGGTGTATATTTTAGAGTGCAATATGACTGAAAATCTTGTATGGAATATGAATATTTTGTCTTGTTATTTCATAGGAAGTATAATAATTTGGTTGGATCAAGTTCATAGAAGTCAAGAATGACAGATGAGAAGTTAGATGAGTGTGGTTGGGTCTGCTTGTGTTTATATGTCCTGATATGTTACAAACAATACAAACATTTAGGTCTATCTGCCTGACTGCATTGGTAGCTGTATCATGGTTTGGCCTGTAAGAACCTATTATTTATTCGGAAATGATGATTGAAATTCAGTCATTTTTCTGTGGCAAGTGGTAATCAACATATATCACCTGGAAAATCATTCCGCTGACCTTTTTGTTTGGTTATGTTTAGATGTTTCTTTTAACTTATGGTAAAGGCACTTTAGAAGCCTCTGGATCTAGGAGTCTTTACAGCATGGGGTCAATGATGTGTCAGTTTTAGTAGTTTCTTTTTCTCGTTTAGTCTTTCCTTTTGTTGTTTGGGGGTTCTCTCCACATCCCAACTGATGTACTTCGCTACTTCCTACTCTTGTAGGTCATTTTGTTTCATTTGATAAGAGGGATGAGAGATGAAGTTAGTTACTTACCCCATTCCAAAATAAGTGTCCTACTTCCCTCAAATGCTGGTTCCATAATAACTTCCCACTTTTCCTTCAGACAAAGTGAATTATATATGGATTACCAGTAATATAATTGTATGACTTAGTTCTTAGTACACAAGAGTGAGTCTTAGCAAGTGAGAGCATATGGAGACACGGTGGGGAAGTGGAACACTAACTTCAGTACTTATTTGTGTTTGCAAAAATTCGAAGGGGACACTTGTTTTGGAGCAAATAGAGTAATAAAAAATGGTCATACTAATATTTCATTGGTATATTTTGCTGGTCAAACTCAGCCCCATTATTTTACAAGTTAACAAGCCACTTTTTCAATTACTCCTGTAATCCAATCCTATCCCACTTTTCCAGGCTAGAAAGTATGTTCCTTGGTTGACATGTTCAAACGGCGTTATCTTTCATATCATGTAGTGCCCGTTCATATTCTGATGTAGTTAATGTGCTCCCTCAGTTATTGAACATCAACATGTCAAATGTACCATGACCTGTACTCATTGTCCTCTTGAGTTTTCTGCTGTATATGTTGCATAAATATGATACAGAATTGGATAGTTTTTGTTTCCCAATAGAATTTAACTACTTTCTATACCACTCATAACAGCATTAAGCTAGTTTAGGAGTGCCTGTGATTCAACATTCAAGACAGCCAGGCATTCGGGATTTTTTTAATCCAAATTAATAATGCTGAAGTCATGTTCTCCTGGTTATCATTTCAGAAGCTTCCATTTTTGTAGTACTTGGAAGGTACTTCTTGTAGAGTGAAAACCCATTTTTATTTCTAAATCACTAACAACCTTAAATTGTGACATTAGGAGAGATTTGAGACTTTTTAAGTTTTTAATTGGTCGCTATAGTTTAATCTATATGTGATCCCAAAGGCAAGGGAAGTAGCTTCATTGGTTTGTTGCAGGATACTGCTTTCTGAAGATCTTCTGGCTTTATTCAAATAAGTTATGTAATTCATATCATTTGGTCCCCTAAATTTTGCAATGCTCATGATGCCTGCAGCAACCAAGGCCAGTTGGATGTTCTTCCTGTGACTCAAATGGGCACGTAGAATGCAAATGGTGTGCAGGTACAGGTTTCTTTATTCTTGGTGACAACATGCTATGCCAAGTCCCTTCCAGAAACACCAGTTGTGTTATATGTAGTGGAAAGGTACTGTTTGCACAAGCCTAATTATGTTGCAAACACAAACTACTTACATTTTTGCCACTGAGCATACTATAACAGCAAAATCATGAGACGATCCTTGTTTTAATGATTCTCCAGGGTTCAACATGCTGCTCTGATTGTAAAGGAACCGGGTTTCGTGCTGTGTGGTTGGAAAAACCTCCCATATCCAAATCATAATGGTGCTCCTGAGTTCTGCACCTCCAATCATTCAAACTGCAAGCAACAATTCATTCATGTACCTGTTTATTTTCTTTCTCACCTTCTGACTTCAGTGTCATGCTTAGATGTAAATGTTACTCACCTTTTTCAGAGCATTCTGGATTTCTACATTGGTCCAATATATTTTTATAGTTTGCTTTACATGAATGTGCTTTTCTGTTATTGATTAAATTCATGGAATAGTTATTTCACTCTTACACCTCAAAAAGTAAAATTGAAATTTTCTTGGCCGCTTCCAGGTTTATGGATTTTTCTTCTCAAATCTCTTTCTTTCTTTATGGCATACTCTAATGCAAGTAGAACAGGAATTGTAATGTTGAAGGGGGCCTTTTGTACCTGTATAAGTGAGGATGATATGGGTCGTGCGCTTATTAGATTTGTTACATGAATAAAGATTTCTGGTGGTGTGTGTACACTGCTCTGTTAAGTTACATGTTGACATGAAAATTTTACTGTACATATAAACTAAATATTACCATTACCATTGATCTATAAATACTAATAAGAAGGTGATTCAGTTCACAAGCACCACAACATCATAGGGTATGAGTATATGCAACACTGTATCTGTTTATTTTTTGTGGAGATGTTTTTTTCATACTAATACTAGATTCTTCTTAATATTTATCTACAATTTTCAATCTCGAAAGAACTTTGAAACCTGGTACATATTATGAAGTGAGTAATGCAGCTGTATAAAAATGATTAGCTGTATAATTTGGTTTAATCTAAACGAAATAAGAAGTCAAAGTTTACCAACATGTACTGTTGTTTAAATTTTTGAACCTAAAGTAGATGGAAAATACTTCAAAAGGCCTCTGTTCGTTGTGATTTAATTGTACGTATGATATTTAATTTTAAAAAATGGTTGAAGTTTTACTCTGAAATAATTGTAAAACTATGTATTTTTATTTCAGTTCAATCGTGAATTTCGAACAAATTGTTTTACTTAGACGTGATTTAGTTGGAATGTTTTTCCAAAACTTTAAATAGTTTGAAATTATTATCTATTGAAAATAAGAATACTATTTTTATAATCGTCTATGTTTTTTTGAATGCTTTTACAATCATCTATATGACGTGGTTAAGGATAGCATAACGTGAGGAATGATAGGGGGAAGAAGAAAAAAAATTCACCAATACATATTAACATGATTTTAGTTTCTCAACAAAAAAAAAAAACATGAATTTAGTAACATGTCATTTCTTTGAAAATAAAAATAAGTGTACCTATTTCAAAAAAAAAAAAAAAGTGTACCCGTACCCAGCAACTCACTCACCTGACCTGACTGCCTCCATCTTTCCTAAACAATCTCTCAAAATCAGAAGCTCAGAACAAGGGGCTTTCTTTTCTTCTTCCCCAAGAACATACCTTCTTTAAACCCTACCCACTCTCCCCTCTCTCTTCCTTGGACCTGAAGCTACAACGAGTACCATTTAAAAGGCGAAATAACAACTTGTGATTACCTCACCAACAATGGGTGAAGAGGCGAATCGGAATGGCAATCTCAGTGTCAATCCCGGAGCTTCTTCCATCGGCTCCTCCGTGATCCCCATCATCAACAAGCTCCAGGACATTCTCGCTCCCGTCATGCGCGATTTGGACAAGATCTCTCTGCCGCACGTCGCCGTAGTCGGCAGCCAGAGCAGCGGAAAGTCCAGCGTCCTCGAGGCCCTCGTCGGTCGAGACTTTCTTCCACGCGGCTGCGACATTTGCACCAGGAGGCCGCTCCTTCTCATGCTCGAGAATCGCCCCAGGAAGCCCGACGATGATGCCAGGGAATGGGGCATGTTTGGGCATTTGCCTGGAAAGCGGTTCTATGATTTTTCCGATATTCGCCGAGAAATTCAGGTACATTAGCTTTTAATTCATTTACAACATGCTTTTTCGTTGATGCTGCATTTGCTTCTTACTGTATTAGCAATTATTTTGGTTCTGATGAACAAGTGACAGTATGCATTAGGCTTTAGTTGATTTATCAGACTGGATTTGGAAATTATTGGTTTATTGTCTACTTCAGCCTTTTTCTGTTAAAAGTAATTATTGGCAATGCTACTTCATGTAGTGAATAACCAAATACGTCATATACACAAATGAGAACCGTGGAAGCGCTCATGATTGGATTGGATTTGATTTACAATTATTATTGTGTCATATACAATTTAATTTGGGGTCATCCATGGCTTGAGTGTGACCAACTGACCATAGACAAAAACTGGAATTGCACTGTGAAAGTAAATAAATTATGATTCACTATTTACCTTCTCGCCTGTTCTGTTAACACCAGAACTTGGTCCTACCAAGCTACTTCACCCAGTGTTTTGTGAATCTTGGTTTAGAAATACAGCTGCTTTGTTTATGCAAAACAAACGAATGAATTTTAATCACCCTAAGAGTCATGTGAACGTGAGCAAACTAATTTCTATTTGGGGGTCTAGGGAGGGTCATGTACACACCCATCCTACTTTGCAGTACTAATAACCAAAAACATATGTTTTCTCTTGTTTGTCCGGGTAGACTAACACTGATGGTAATAAACAAAGACCCCTAACGCTTTGTCTGTATTAGGGAATGAGAATAGAATCACCTTGATTTGTGTGTAATTTAGAAGGCATCCATCCTAATTTTTTAGTCCTTTCCTGTTCCCATTCCTCCCATAGCCCTATTGTGATCCTCAAGTTCCAAAATGGAATTGGGGTGATATGAGGGAGTGGGATGGATATAGGAGTGAAAAAAAAAATTGCATCTTTAATTTACTCACAATAGAGGGAATTATTCCCGCACAAAAATAATCCAAGTGGAGGCTAAGTGTTTGCTAGAAAATTTAGATCACTTTGAATGGGGTGATATGAGGGAGTGGGATGGATATAGGATTGAAAAAAAAAATTGCATCTTTAATTTACTCACAATAGAGGGAATGATTCCCACACAAAAATAATCCAAGTGGAGACTAAGTGTTTGCTAGAAAATTTAGATCACTTTGAATTCTATTTTTATGGGATTAAGAAGGTGCTTAAGTAGTCAGTAAGCATAAGCAAAACTACCTGTCTTAAGAATGTAAAAGTAAGGAAAACTGAACTTGTAGAAAGATATTTTCTAAGTTTGTTTTGGGTTACTGCAGACTGAGACTGAAAGAGATGCAGGATTTAACAAAGGAGTTTCTGACAGACCGATTCTGTTGACAATCTCCTCTCCAAATGTACTCAATATGACCCTCATTGATCTGCCTGGCATTACAAAGGTTCCTGTAGGTGATCAACCTTCCGACATAGAAGAAAGGATTAGACGGATGATAATGGCCCAAATCAGGGAAAAAAATTGTATAATATTAGCTGTTACTCCTGCAAATTCTGATTTGGCAACCTCCGATGCACTTCAGATGGCCAAAGAAGCTGATCCCTCCGGTAAGTCAAGGGCTGGTGTATCTCTTTCTGTTATAAAGACTGTTTCTATCATTTGATACACGTTTTATTGGCTCACTGATGTGAGATTATTTGCAGGTTCGCGAACAATTGGTGTAATCACCAAGGTTTGTGTTTGTCCTTCTTGCTATAAGAAGCTGCCTTATCTCCTCTTCTTATCCATTTGCTATCCTGATTAACGATATACACTTCAGTAACAAATATTATTTTTATGTTTTTTCTCTAGCTTGATATAATGGACCGGGGAACTGATGCCTGTAACTTTCTGCTTGGAAAAGTTGTTCCACTTAAACTCGGTTATGTCGGTGTTGTAAATCGATGTCAGGAGGTACACATTTTATACATTTTTCATTATACTCATACACCTTGTTGTGATGCCTATAAAATATATAGCAATTACTTCTGGAGCTCATGACTACCTATCTAAAAATATGACTTTAGCCAACCCTAAACAGATGTGTCTGTATGTAGGTTAAGTAACTTTTGTGAAAATCCAAAATTTCATGTCAGATGCTGCTGCTATTTGAATAAGCCTTTCAAAATTGTGTAGATAAGCTCATGGGGATGCCTTCAAATATTGTCTTGAATACGAGAAATTCACGCTTTTAGACTTCCTACTAGGAGAAAAAAAGGTGCCTCATTGCATGAGGCTTCCTACCATACAGTCTGATGCTAATAGACGAACATCGATTTTATTGGAACGATAAAGCATTACGTACTAGTGTGAAATCTGTGAGAGCCTTAAGTTGGAAGGCTTCAGTAGTCTGCAGTTTTGTCATGAGTGCTTCATCAGTGTAAAGACAATGTCTACTATAAATCAGTTGGGAGCATACCACACTGATGTTATATTTGGATGAATGACCTAAGGGTAAGTACCTAATGGCTACAGTGGTTCTGCTTTGGGAAATCTACAAAAAAAAATTCACCTCCAACGGATCTGAATGAAGATGATTAGAGCACATCATCAGTTATGTTTATTTGCTTAATATACCAACTAGGCAATATGCATCCATCTTTATAGCTGGATCATTGGATCTATGTTTTTAATATACATTTGAACCTTGGGAATTATGATTGGATGTACCTAGTGTGTCCACCTCCCTTGTAAATATAGGGATTACAATTAGTCAGTATTATTTTATTTTTATTATGATGATAATTCTTCTTTTTCTGAACTAGATAAAACATATGTAACCAATTTGTATTGCAGGATATTAATCAAAATCGCAGCATTGCAGACGCTCTTGCATCTGAAGCAGAATTCTTCCACAAGAGTTCTGTAAGTTTGAGGCTTCGAAATAGCTCTTTATTTTACTTTCGTGTTGGTTTTGAATGTCTGGTAATTCATTTTCTGTTGACTGCCTTTTGAGCCTAGGAAGTATATAATGCCATCCTTTTGTTTTGATAGAAATATAATGCTCTCTCTGATCGTTGCGGCATTCCTCAGTTGGCAAAAAAACTGAATCAGGTTTGTATGCATCGCTTTATAGTTATTACGTCCCGTAACTCAATCGTAAAGGATTGTACTTTATTTTTAACTGGTTAATTTATTTGTTTGATTATCTTGCTTCAAGATTATTTATGCTATATAACATGGATAAATGACAACTGTACTGCATTAGTTTCTGATAAGTCAAAATAGAGCCAACTGTATTCATGTGAATGACTCAATGTGATCTTCATTTGGTTCATAGAGCCTACCCCAATTGTTGTTGATAAGTCTAAATTGAGCATCGCCATTGCTATATCTTAATGTCCTTAATCCCCGGTTTCTGTTGCAAAATTGGCTTCAAAGTTTCTTTCTTGTCTTCATTTTCCCTTATTTTCCCTCTATAGTTTGCATTAGGAAGATGGTAAAAGTAAAATCTGTTTGATGCGACAGACAAGGTAAATGGCTATCAGTACACGTGTAGTGTTTAAATCACGTAGAGTTGTTGTATATTAAAAATATCATGAGTGGGTCTTGACACTTAATTTACTTTACATTTGTTTTTGTGTATGACTCTTCATGCAGAATGGTTAGGATAAGTCTAAATAGCATTGGCAATTTGGCTTACTTCATAGGTATAGTATCACCTTATAATATAATATAATCATTGGCTATAGGCTACAGAAACATTAACAATAAATATTAAAGAGAAAGCATTAATAGTTTGCAGGCTAAAAGGTGTAGTTTTCCAACTTGACCATGCTTTTGGGGTTCAGTTAGATTGTTTTTTTATAGTCAAATATGTGCTCTCTTTTTTCATATATTAAATCCATGGTGTGACCTCAAAGTCAAACCAACAAGTAATTTGTAGGAGAAGATGAAAACCTAAAGCTAAGTTCGAGAGAAACTACTTTTATCTGTTCCCTGTTGAAAACTAAGTTATTGTTGCTTTACAAGGAGGTTAAACTTTAGTCATCTTAAAGTTTAGATGAGCTGAATGCAATCCTGTTTTGACTATTTGTTTATTCTTTGTATTAGATCTTGGAGAAGCACATCAGACAAGTTCTCCCAGGTCTGAAGACTGAGCTAAATTCTCATTTGATTGCTCTTGCCAAAGAGATGCAAACATATGGAGACGTCATGGAAACAAAAGTATGTCAAATAGCCTCATGCTTTTGTGATCTTATCTATTTAATATAAGATTGGTTTACTTGTATGCATCATGATGTACCATGGGAAACATGCTATAGTAATTTTGGTAGTGTGTGGATCTATCTATGCACGTATGACTACGTGTGTAGTATTTTGACGATGGTAAACATTATAAAATGTAATTGAGGTATCATGTAGTTAGCTACAGAGCTCATAAACTAGCAAATCTAGACAGAAGAGAATCTAAATTCTAAGACACTAATTAGTTGAAGAGAGATAATGCTTGCAAGGCCTACTTCTTTTTGGAACTAGTAGAACATGATTGTTTTTTGCAACTTTTGGATCCAGTTCACCACTAAAACTTGGGGGGGGGGGTGGGGGCTGCTGATTTCCGAAAAACGTGGTGTTGAAAAGGAGTCACGGGATGAATAAAAACAAAACAGCGATTTTTTTATTGCATTTTCTCCCTTTTTTTCAATTAATTTTCCTGAGCTGATTTAAGGTATTATCTGCTTAAAGAAGCTATCCACGTGGTAAGGGAGATATTAGTGAAATGTATGCATGGAGTTTTTGGCACTGTTCATTTATGAAATATAGGTCAGTGACTAACAAGGTTCTAAAACTCGCCGGGGCGAAAACTAGTTGACTGAGTTGACCATATTTGACCAAGCTGTGACCAATTTTAACTTATCGTGCTCGGTAGAAATGGGTAAAACCCGTTGGTTTCACCAAGTTCTCGGGGGAGATATTGGGATTTTTTAAACACTGGTGACTAATTACATTTTATATACCTAAGGTTCCATTTGACAAATATGAATTCAAATCTACCTATAATTATTTGTTACTCCATGCCATTGCATAGAATGTTGTTCAAATGCATATTGACACACTCATATTGATTTTACCTTGAAGTTAGATTAATCTTATAGTGTAACTTTCTTTGCCTGAATGTAGACTAAGCACTTTGTTATTTATGCTGTTTGACTAGGCAGAACAGGGGGCAATTCTGTTGAATGTTCTGACAAAATTCTGTGATGGTGAGATTTCCTCATTTAATATTTGCATATGTTTGTTTTACTTGTTAAAGGGCTTATTATATCTCTAGGATGGCCAGTTTTCCCTCATTTTGAACTTGGTTGGAATCAAGTTCAAGAATGTGAAGGTTTTAATTGTTTTCTTTGGCCTTTTACTTCAATACTTGTGTCACAAGAGTGCTATTCATTACCAGTGTTTTCTTTTTTAAATTTGAGAATAGAAGTGGGGACTTCATACTTTTTTTTATATATATTTAGAAGTCTCAAAATCTCAGGTGTTCCGGTTTGCTAGGAGGAGTTAAGTTGTTTTGTTTATTGAATTTGGAAACTTAACTAAGATTCATGTGAATCTTGTTACTGAGGCTTACGCCTCACATTGTTGAGGTGCACTACTGAGGCTTACGCCTCGGCGCCTTAAGTACCTGAGGCTTATGAGGCTCATGCCTCATATATAAGAACAAATTAGGTTGTTTTGAAAGGCCACTGTGGGCCATATTTTGTTTAGTATCAGAATATTTTTGGGATTTTCTAATCGATCTTTTAAAGTTTTTAAAAAGATAAACAAAACTAAATACAATAAGGATAGACACTCTCACGGCAAGACTCCTCTTCACCCTCATCTCCCTAGGTCACAGCAACACTCCTCCAGATTCCGCCTTTTAAAACCTTGCACAGAATTGCAACCTAGAGCACCTGCAGTGCAGGAGAAAGATTTAGGAGAAAGTTAGGAGAAAGATGTTTTTTTTACTTTTTCTCCTAACTTTAGTCTAATTAGGTGAAAGTTGCAGAGGTGATTAGTGGAGAAATCTCTAGCCTAGTCGATTCTTCTATCTTTCCACTAATCAGTTGAAAGCTTTAGGAGAAAGATTAGTAGAAAGCTGACATGGCGCAATTTTATTGATATGGTCCAATCACCTCTTGACATGTGTTTATTAACATCCAAAATCCACTAACATTCTACTAATCAGGCTAAAGCTCACTGTGAGCTAGTTTCCACTAATTAGGCTAAAGCTCACTTTTTAGCTTTCTCTCTCCTCTAAATAATATTTTTTCATTCAACATTCTACTAATCTTTAGTCTAATTAGTAGATTTGCATTGTAGATGCTCTTAATTCTGTTTGTCTTCCTTATTACTTCTGTACCTGATAGATGCTTGCATTTTATATCCAATATATCTTGTTTCGTGTACAATATAATTAGAACGACTTTACCAACTTCATTTTTCAGTGCTCAGTTTGGGAAACCAATTGTAAAATTGTACTCTGACTGATAAATGGGCCTTTAAAGAAGCCTTCAGTAATTTGGAGACAGATAATGCACTGAGACTGCAACTACAAACAATGTAGGAAGGAGATATGTAAGGATTTTAGTCCTCTTGGGCCACATTTCTAGCTTGGGTCATTTTTATAGGGAAAAAATGATATCATACCGTGGGACCTTTATTGAATATATTTGTCACAGCAACAAGCAATATCCTTTTCCAATAAAAACAAACAAACAATATCCTTTATTTTGTTGAATCGAGGAGTATAATGGTAAAATAGAATCTATACGAAATAGATTATATTCTTTTAGTCTTCTCATTTGGCTTGACAAAAGATGAATACACATTCACTTACCTTGTCTAGGAGAGATCAGGCATAAGGAAAGTAAGAGATCTTCCCTTTGTAATATTATCTTTCATCTATCCTTCTCTTTGCTCCCTTCTCTCTCAAACGAAGTGGAGGTACTACTATCCTATGTATTATTCTGTTAAATGGACTTGGTATACTCCTCTTACACGTCAGTTTGGTTTTCTATCTAATTTCTCTTTTGGCTCTTTGTCAATAATTGTCAGCTTATTGTGCCATGATGGATGGGAAAAGTCAGGAGATGTCAACTAAAGAGTTGTCTGGGGGAGCTAGGATCCACTACATTTTCCAGTCAATATTTGTAAAGACCTTGGAGGTGAACAATCTATTTTCATAAGTGCTTTTGGTTCTCTTAGATTACCATTTTGTCATTCTTGCTTACTTTGATGATAGTCCGAACCAGGAGCTGTACGTTCTTTCTTCTTCTGCTTTGTTCTCTTATCTGGGTTGATGTACACTGTCCTATAGGATTCTTATGAGAACATTATATTCCTCAGTTAGTACTCATTCGTCTGGTGAATAACATAATATTGATAAAAGCTACTACTCCCTTTGCCCCAGAATAAATGCCCACCTTATTTAATATGCTCCCCTTTGAGTTAGTGTCCGCTTTCCCTTTCGATCAGCGAATTATGTATGAATTCCAGTAATATCCTATCCATAACTTAGTAATAACCACTGGAGTGCGTGGTACATAGGAAAACATTCTGGTACACTGAAACTCGGGCACAATTTTTTTAATTTCAAATTGTCCAATTCACTTATTTTGGGATGAAGAATTACATCGATTACTAACTGATCAAGTACTTATAGGAGGTGGACCCTTGTGAAGATCTAACTGACCAAGATATACGAACAGCTATTCAGAATGCGACTGGTCTGAGAAATTCTTTATTTGTTCCAGAGGTGAGTATCATGAAAACTAAAGATGGTGGGTTTTGTTTTGAGTTTCTCCTGACCTGTTACTTTGATCATGAGCTATTTGTGAAACATCTATTATTAAGTCTAAGAACCGCATTTCAGATCCCATTTGAAGTTTTAATTAGAAGACAAATAGCTCGGTTGTTGGACCCCAGCCTCCAGTGCCTACGATTTGTTTATGCTGAATTGATGAAGGTAATGCAGCTCTGGTACTCATGAATAATTATTACATTATGTTTCTGACTTTTGAATGAATATTAAAATTTTGCAGATGGCCCGTGCCTGTGAATTACCTGAGCTACAAAGGTTTCCAGCATTCAGAAGGCGCATGGATGAAGTCATGGGGAAGTTCTTGCGTGATGGTGTAAAACCCGCTGAGAGGATGATAGAAAATCTTATCGAGATGGAGGTTATCTGATGGTCTTTCTGTTCAACTTTCTACCATTATTTGTATTATTACTCCTACTCATGCAGGTAGTCATATACATGGTACTGGAGTGCTGGCTGCCAATTTGTTTGGGTTAAAATTCTTTGCTATGAATTTAAATGACATAACAGACTAATGAAAATGGGTAGAAAACATTAGTCTCTGTCATGGACTAGATTAGGTGTTCAGACTTCAGATAAGACTGTTAAACCATCAATGGCCCTGCCTTCAGGATTAGGTCCATCTTTGATCAAAAGCTGAGGACTGTTTTGGTGGTACAAAAAACAAAAATGGTCAGCCTACACAAAATCTATCTATTGGAAATGGGCCTTGCCAGCCCACGTGTACTTGAAGTTGAAGCTTGGAACATGAGGATGTTGTAAGTTGTAGGAAGCGAAGAGTCAGATGTGTTATCTTCAAAAACCTATTATAAGACTCAATGCATAGACCTATCACCTATTAAATATCCAATACTAGGAGGTCTTTTTTTTTGTTGTGTCAGCTGTGTTTTTTCTTTTCGAATTTTAATGATCATACCAAAGTTGATTTATGTCTATACATTGTACTGTTACAGTTACACTTAAAAGGATTCCTAAGCACGAGACTTTATTTATGCGTGATACAGATTTTGTCTTAAAATTGTAGACAAAATGCTATTGCAAGTTAATAGTGATAATTAACATATCTATGATGCCAGCAATCTGACTGCAGCCAATCCAGCAGTAGGACTGTCAACTATGGCTTGGTCACTTTTTACAGGATGAAGTTTTTATCGATATTAAATTAGAAGTTAGAATTAGTAGGAAAAGACATGACTAAATTTTATACTTCGATTAAAATATTTTTGGATTTCTAGCCTGTGCTTGATCACTGAACTTTTGTTAGATGTAAGGACTCCAGAAACCTGTCCCAGAAACGAATGTGTTTGGAAGTTTTTGTAAATGCTGTTTACTCCTTATTAGCTTGGTTTCCATTCTTTCCAGTGCATTAGATTTAGTGTGAAGTCTGTTGTTTGTAATATAATTTCTCTGAATAATATTTTTTTTTCTCAATTGTAGCAAAATAACAATACCCGATAGATATCACGCCCAGTTTAGCTTTTCTGTTTTGTTTTGTTATATTTACATGTTTCTTCACTGCTTGAATGTCATCTTATATGCAACTAGGTTGCATTTGGGTTAATTTCTATGTGGATGGGAATATTCTCTTTTTAATGTGTAAATTTGGAACATGTATTTTTATTTTCATCCCTCTATCTTTACATTAGCCAGTTTTCCCTTAAGAAAATATTCAGAACATGATAATTGATAGATGGCTGATCTTGCATTGTGACATTTGACGTTGCTTTCATCATGCAGATGGATTGTATAAATTCCGCACATCCAAACTTTATAGGTGGGAGTAGAGCAGTTGAAATAGCTAAGCAGCAGCTAAGATCGTCACACGCACAGGTATCTATCTGTACAGATCCAGATATACAGTATTAGAGTTTCTGTATTTTTACATCCAAAAGTGGTGGCATATAAATACCCCTGATTATGTCTAGAAACATATAGATTTCTATTCAGGTGATCCTGAAACTCAGTGTGTAAAACTATAGGCAATGATATTAATAGATTCGGTGTTTTATCATTTGTATTATTGTGATGGCCTTCTGTCTTATAATTCAGGATGATGTTGAAAGGTTAAGCTCTCCAGCGATTGTTTCTAGGTCTGTTGTGAATGGTGTGGTGCCTAACCAGGTAACGTTTTTTCTTCACCTATGTTTCTCATTTGCATATTAGATATTTTTGGAAAAATAAGTATTAGATGAAAATTTGTTACCAATACAATGTCTAAAAAGTCAGAAATGTAGGAAATCAGAAATGGCCCCAATATGGTCCAGGATTGAATCAGCCCTTTGCATGAAATCAACATGTCATTCAATCCAATGCTTAAACAATCCATACAGTAGTATTTCTGTAGTGGTACTGGTACCTGGTAATTGTGTGTCTCCAATCCCAATGGTCATGTGCAAATAGTCATGTTGAACTTCGTTTCTATGTTTATTGTTTATGTCCTGATACGCTTCATGCTTGACTATGACAGGGACGCCATCGATTAAATAATGAGAGATCGGTTGGATCAGGTAAACTGTCTATTGATAGCTTAATTATTCATTTATCTTTCTTCACTTGGATATTGATCCTATATTTCAGTATATTGATGTTATTAGTAATAATGTATCAGGTTACCTGATATATATAGTTATATTGGATCTTTGTTTAGTTTTTCCAGATCATATATCTCTCAAGACTAAATGTTTTGTTTGAAAAAGGCATAATTAATCTTTCTGTATTTCTAGTTCGAGTAAGTTGGGTTTACAGGAAAAATATTGAAATATGCAATGGTTTCCTTTTTTATATGTATACGAAAGTTTTCATAGGGGAATTTACCATTCACAACGGTTAACTTTGCCATTTTTGCAATTCGCAATGGTTATCTTTTAATTGTGCCCATTCGCAATTGTTATCTTTTAATTGTGCCCTTTCACAATGGTTAACTTTGCCACTTTTGCACATTACAATGATTATTTTTAAGTGTGCCCATTCACAACAGTTCACTTCTAATTGTTGCACTGTCAGTTAAGTTGGACGGAAGTCTGAGAAAATTTGATTGCGTGATGAAAATAATGTTCTAAATCCCTAAACTAACCCTAAATTCCAGTTTCACTTCAGTTGTGAATGGGTATACTTAAAATATAACTCATGACATGCAAAAGTGGCAAAGTTAACAGTTGTGAGTTGGCACACTTAAAAGACAAACTGTTGTGAACTGCAAAAGTGACAAAGTTAACCGTTGTGGATTGTGAATTAATTAATCAAGAAAAGGAACAGATTCAGCTTCAATAATGTTCATGTTGGGCCAAGTGGTAAAGAACTCTTTTTTGCATTAAGGGAGGTCTTGAGTTGAAACCTTGGTACGTTCAGTTAGATTAAGAATTAAGTTAAAAATTAGATTTGGAATTGCACACTTATATAGTGTAGGTAACTATTTTTTTTATAGGATAAAGTTGTTACCTCTTGTACAATTTGCTAAAAGCTGAGTTGAAAATTGATTAGTGCAGTAAATGTGAAAAACTATAGGTTGAAGCATAAAATTGCTTTGACCTATTAGCATTTCAAAGATGTATTCGCGTGAATATAGCCATCCTCACATTACTGCATTGTCATTGCTAATTCCATTGATAAACCATCAGCAGTAATTTATTCATTTACAACACAGGCAGTAATTCATCAACGAGGTCTTGGGGTCTTCCATCATTATTTGGGACTAGGTTTTCATCCGGTGAAAATCCAGCTGGCAGATCTCTTTCTGGATCTGCTGATGATATGGAGCAGATGCCAACTATGATCCAGTTGAGAGAGGTATAGAGCTTGCTTCAGATCTAATTTGTATTGTAGGGTAGTCTTACTCATCTGTTGATCCTTCTGATATAATCTTATCTCTATGCCCTTGGATTTTTAGCCCCCATCCATCTTAAGGCCACTTGAAATGACGGAGGATGAAGCACTTGAGATCACTATAACCAAACTACTCTTGAAGTCTTACTATGACATTGTCAGGAAAAACATTCAGGACTTGGTTCCAAAAGCTATAATGCACTTTCTGGTACTTCACTGTTTCACTTACTCATCCAGATATGTTTGGGAGACTTGAGTTAAGATCTAATATTAGAGTCTAAACTTTTTTAAAAACCTTCTCCAATATAAATACTATTGCTATTTGTCACTGTGCCCTAGGTCAATCATACAAAAAGGGATCTTCACAGTACCTTTATCCAGAAACTGTACAGGTATACTACGCAAACTTAAAGCGTGATTTTTTTGCAACCTTTTCTTACAATTTTTTTCCTATCTCCTTTGGTTGTCATAAATTGTTAAATAGTGAACCCTCACATTGCTCAGAAAGAGGAAAATAGATCTACATCTAAGGCAAAAGCCAAACCCTGCTGAAGTACTAATAAGGTTGATCTTTTAGGTGGGGATCCCAAGCTTTTATATTTAGCCCAACAAATACAATCTAACATAAATGTTAAGTACTTTGACAACTTTGCATTTCCATATAGAACATAGCTTAATGAAAATCAACTCTAGTTTTACAAATAAAATATGTTTATGCAGTTACTTTGCCACTTTATTGTTTATTGTAAAGGGCCATTCATTTTTTCAGTATAATGTATTTTTAAAGAGAGAGTTGACCTTAAGTTCTTTAAAGTTGACTTCATGTCACTTTAAATGATGTCGGTACATTCACCTGGTTAGCATCCTACTTGTGATGTACAAAGTATAGGCTTATGAATATTTTTTTTTTAATGTTTGCCACCCAAGTAGGCCCCCAGTTTATCATCAAGGGTGGCATAACATTGAACCTTTTGATGACCTGAATGCTGAATGGTATCAAGGACAGTTGTATTGACAGTTAAAATTGTGTTGCCGTACCTGGTTTTATCTATGGCAAGGCTGTCGATGTAAAATCTGGGTTGTGACATGAACTATAGATCCAACGGTCTATATGCACTGCACTAATCTACTTCTGGTGATGCAGAGAGAGTGCTTTTGAAGAATTGCTCCAGGAGCAGGATGAAGTGGCTGCACTGAGAAAACATGCTAGAGAAATGTTCCATGTTTTGCAGCAAGCTATTCAGGTTAGTTAATAAGAAGTTTACATGGTAGAATTTCTGGAAATGTTGAACTCGTGATGATTTATACATGTGTAGTGGGAAGGGTTAATATGCTGAGAGACTTCCGACTACCTTACATAATTCCTTTTTCTAAAAAATAAAATAAATCCTACAAAGTAATATATACTTCTTCTGGTCTTATCTGTTGCAATAACAGAATAAGGAAAATATATTAATTCTTACACTTTTTTCAAGTTCATGTTCTTGGCTTAATTATTGCCTTGGCCAATGGGGATCAAGTAACTACCTTTCATATAAGTTTTCTAGTCTTGTTCAGATCATTTAATGAATTTTAGCAGTCAAACATGTTCTGAATAATAAACCTGGGTTTGTTCTAGACGCTTGATGAGGTTGAATCTGACATCTCACCCCGAGCCTGGAAGTCAAACTCAAGTGCTGAAGCTACCACAGGATTGCCGAAGATCCAAGGTTATTCGTCCCACTTCTATTCAACGAATAATCACCACTAGAACAGATACATTGTCGCCCACAAACTCCAAGATCTTCCTATCACAAACTCAACTGGCAAGTAACAGCATGGTGATGTACGGAGCTGGTAGATTTGCGCTTGCAAAATATTTGCCAGGTCCCAGGTTGTAGTGTGATTTAATATTTACACTCAGTGATATGCTGATATTATGTACTGAGTGTGACCAATTTTTTTTATTATATATATTCATATAAAACAAGTTAGATGAGGAGGGTGCAATGGAACTGTGGGACTAACTTCCAAAACAATTTTGACCTAGCTGGAAAGCTAACTGAAAGTGTATATTTCAAGCATTACAGATTCAGATGACCATTTCTTTTGTTCATGCATATTGACTTCTTATCTGTTCTTTGTTGCAACCATCATTGCCTTGTTTTTTTTTTTTTATCTGCTATAACCGCAAGAATGGGAATTGGTGCCAGTTCTTGTATATATAGCATCTACAGATAACAGTGAAAATGAAAAAAATATATACAGATGCCATCTACACTTTTTTTTTTTTTTTTTTGCCTAATGAAAGCTTGCAGATAAAAGCATTTAGGAAGAGTTTAACATTCTGTGATGGCCCACCTATTTTTCTTCAGATTCTCCTGTGTGTTCTAATGAAATTCGTAGTGTTCAAGGTAACAGCAGCTGAGCATGCATAAGCCCCAGCCAAGCACAAGGTGACTGATAATAGAAGTAGCGTCTTCCACTGCCTTCCCGACACAAGAATTGCCGCTGCAGTCAATACAAGAGCTGTAATAGAAAGTGCTTTCTTCCATGCCTCGAAAGCCTTGACAACATTCCTGCAGTCCTTGCAATGAATGATATGCCTGAAATACCGATTGGCCAGGTTCGGTGCGTGCACCGTTCCAATGCCTCCCTTTGCCGGCAATGATGCTGAGACAGCAGCGACAAGTCCGGCCGGTGCGTGTTCTACTACGGCAGGCTGTTTAGGCAGTGAGATTGTGCTGTGCCCGAAATAGTAAGGCATCCCATGTCCGACTTTGTCCATCCACTTCCTGTACTCAGCTACCCATGTATCTGAAGACCTTAAGTTGAGGTAAAGCTCCTTTGTTGGGACTTTTTCTTTCAGTAGGACTTCATTCTGGGATGAGAGAAACCCCATGTCTTGCTCAAAAACCTTACTTGCATTCTGATGGAAGTACCATTTCGGGAACAACTTGGCCAATGGGGATCTTTTCGTTCCTCCAAACCTCACAATGAGCATAGACTTCCCTTGCCCGGTAGGTCTACAAAGGAAGAGACCCGAGAAGTAGTGCTTTTCCCCATCCATGACGAGTTCTCGGTTGTTTTGAAGAACACAAGGTGCTTCAAACCGGAGGAAGTTTGGGAGTGGTTTGTCCTTCCCCTTGCCCCACCACCCTGCAAATCCCCTGTGAGTATGCTCCGTCACCTCAAAACCTAGCGGTTGAGCATCTTCTCTTTTCGCAGACCAATCTGTTCTATCATGCGAAATCGGGATATGTGCAGGATCCATGAGGTTCTCAAGAAGGATAGAGTGATCGTATGGAAGCTCATGGATTGTTGAAGTATCTTGAAACCCCGGCCGGGCAAAGTTCTCAAACCAAGGTAATTTACTAGGGTTTGGCGGTGTCCTCTGAGACATCCATACCCAGACAACCCCTTGTGAGTCTGTTACCTCATATGTTCTCAGACAAGCCGATCGTGGGATTTTTGCATCCGAGGGAAGCTGTATCGTAAAAATTCATTTTACACATGGAACACAGCAGAAGTGAAAACAAAGCTACAAGCTAATAGTAGAGATGATGAACCTGAGGAATCTTGACACATTTTCCGTCCCCTTCGAACTGCCAACCATGGTAGAGGCATTCAAGTCTTCCATCAATCAGCTGGCCTTCGGATAGTTTAGCTAACCTACACCAAGGTTAATTAATTTCTCAATCTGATCACAGATCATGATTACAGTTTTGTCATCATTTTGGCACTTATCAACAAACACTAAACACACATGCATCTATAATTGAGACCCAGTTGACACAACGAATCTAAAATTGAAATTGAAATTGAATTGGGCATGCAAGCAAGTAGCAAATACCTGTGGGGGCAGCGATCTTCGTAGCAGCGGAGCACGCCGGAGCCGTCTCTGTAGAGGACAATCTGGCGATCGAAGACGGTGAGACCCAGAGGCGAATCCTCGGGGACGTCCTTGGTCAGGTACAGCGGGTACCACTCCTCGGTCCAGTCGTAGTCAGCCCTCTCCCCTCTCCCCTCCCCCTCGCCCAGTAGGACCGCCGTATCTTCTTCAAACGCCA